>JAOUQU010435342.1:0-20101 GCA_028566735.1 Ammoglanis amapaensis | reverse complement strand
TCGACTATTAGTCGATTAGTTGAAGTAAATGACGACCACTGGTCGACCAGCAAAATCCTTGGTTGTGGACAGCCCTATTAAACACATCCATATATTTCTAATCTACATTTCTAATATAAGCAAGTCATTAGTTTCATGAATTTAGTTAAACTGCTTTAAATTTCAGCATTTCTTTCTATGTATTTATCTGAAATTTATTTTCTCACACATACCTTTGTTCATGAAGCACGTCCACTTCTGCACCCTGGCCCACTAATAAAGCTCCTTGTACAGCTTATAGACACAGCCAGTTGTGCCCATTGAATAGCTCTTAGAAGACCAGTAGCCAAGCCAAGATTCGAACCTTAGTATTATTTTAACAAAACACAGTAACAAAGACAGATAAGAAAAATAATATATAGTTTTAAAAATAGCTTGTTTTTCAATTGCTTCTTGCTGGTCAGGGTCTTGTAGGTGCAGCTTGTCAAGAATCACTATGTGTAATGCATGAAGTGACACATCATTGCCAACAAGTTTCTAACTTCATCTAAATCAAATCATGTCTAAAAGAACTGGGCACAAACGGGGTTATTAATCATAGATCCCAGTATTAATGTTGCACTTGCGGAAACTCATAATGAGTGCAAATGTTTTACTGGTATGATTTATATCCTGTTGTTCAGTGATGCTAAATTATAAGCACTGGCTGATAGCAGTTCAGGGTCATGATCTGTAATTTCACCTCGTATGATGCATCTTAATAACACATTTTAAATGCTTTGTAAATCATAACTACATTCTTTGCTACACTCTATGCTACATAACTACACTCTTTGCTTTTTGTGTAACGATATTATTTAAAGCGCACATTCAGAGCAGCCATGGTCTAGTGGTTCGACTGCGAGAGTCGGCTAGTCACGACTTAAGTGCCTTTGAGTAAGGTACTAAATCCCTAACTGCTTCCAGGGCACCGTGACTAGGGATGCTCATTGCGCAGTGCATGTGTGCTAACTGCTGCCCCCTAGAGTGTGTTCACTAGCGTAAGTAAATGTTTGTTTGACTTGAATGTGGAGGATGAATTCCTACATGTGGTGATAAAGTATCCTAATTTCGTTGAGTATTGTGTCATTTGGAAAACAGCTTTTTAAAAATATCTTCATAACCTTAGGATTAAAAAAATAAGTAATAAGTGTTTGTTTCTTTCATTTTTAATTCCTAATTGTGAATACTTCGCTTCATGCACAATAGTGATGTGATCGTATAAAACACCACCACACATCTCTCTCTGAACATGTGTCTAACTTTCTTCCGAATGCTGTTCATCACCTACCAGTGTTTGGTTCTCACACAGAACTGCATTGCCTACAAAGCCATGTTTAGCTCGATGTGACCCCTCAGGCCCCAACCCTTAAATCACAGAGATGCCTGGACAAATCCGAGAGATTGTAAATCACAGTGGGTAAAGTGCAATTCGCATTCTCTGTGACCATTCTGCTTGTGTAGACTCCCAACCAGGTTGCAGGTTTAAAAACTTTAAATCTAAGTGGATTAGCATGTTAGACCACCGTCTCGCCAGACTAATGCCACGTTTTTAGGTACCAATAATATTTCAACAGGCACTGTTTTTCCCTGAAGCAATAAGATGTGTAAAATAAGGGAGTTCTGATACCGGTTGGCTTTGCGCCCTTTAGCAGGTAGATTTAGTGAGGAAGCACAGACTTAAAGTCGTCTCCTCAATGTTGTCGTTTCTTTTTTATAGTTTATGAGTCATATGTCATAAGTCATATGTACCACTAATCAATTCCACAATGCTACAGGGCGGTGACTTATTGAGGATTCTGTCATGTTTGTGTTTACCCTCCATCAAGACGATGAGCGAGGAAGGTTGTTATAGACTTCAGCTGATCGATATGATACGACAAATGATTTTACATGTTGAATCTTAGATGCAACACTGTAAACATTATGGCACCGCCTACTTTAACTACAAGCATGTGCACTCCTTTGTTTTGTTGATTCTTTACCGTGCTCCCTCTTGTGGTCTGCATGGTTAATAGTTCTTGCAGTCCGGTGGTTTATACATTTTGGATGTGCACATCGAGGCTTCATGGAGGGAGTCCACATGGATGCACACACTCTGCGTTGCGATGACGTAGATTTGACGCAGAAGTATTTTTAGGGGTTGGAGTTAAGGATGTGCCTGTACAGCAGGGCTGGGCAATTAATTTCTAAAGGGGGGCGCATGAACCAAACAAAACTTGAGCATGTTTTTGCTCCATGTTTATTTTCTCTCATTGTAAAAAGTGGTCAGTTATATGATAAGCTAATACTGGTAATAAGAATTTTCTTTATTATTCATATTTATGTACATTTGTGAACTGTGGTGAAAGTCAAAGAGGAAAATAATCCATTAAGAATAAACAGTTCAAATAAAAACCATCATTACATTACAGTTGTATTTCATTTTAACTTGTTCTAACAAAATCTATATAAACAATAAATTGCATTATATTAAAGCTATATGCAAAAGCAAAGGTCTAACAGGGATGCCCAAAGTGGCCCATGGGCCGTAAAAAGCTCAAGTCTGCTCTAGAGTATGGGCACACGAGGCGAGACTTTATATATATATATAGATGCTGACCTCACCTGCAAATCCATTGACGTATTGAGGAATAGGAATGGATTGGTAGTATGGTGCACATATTTACGGAAGTGTGAGGCAGTCGATCTCGCCCCCTGCTTAGATGCCTTCGGGGTCCCCAGCAGCAGACTTACTAGACTATATTTGGGTCATTTTTCAACATTTATTCTAAGCTTTTTGCAAGCAGTTTCCAAATCCAAGCACCTGTTTGTCTATCTGAAATTGTGTCGTGTATGTGTGTATGTATGCTTGAGTAAGTCAAAGCATGTGCAGCCTGGAGCTGGTGTTATCTGCCACTCCGTATGGAGCTTCACCTCCAGCATGCGGGCATCCATCCCGCTGCACTGTATCCGGACGCGCTCCGGAAAGGCTGACTGACAAGTCGCTAAGTTGCACCTGCTTTTTCTTCCTGCTCACGGTGGTCTTTGGCACGGGGGTGGCGGCGGAGGAGGGGGAGGCTTGTCCGCTGCCCATGTGCCAGTGTGGCCCGCTTCCTGTGCCAATCTCATGCTGAAGCAGGCTCTGTGCATCCTCTCAGCCACAGTGGCTGCCAGCTCGGATCTGCCTTCTCCTGCAAATTCTCTTGACAGGCAGAACATTTCGAAGCTTAGGCAGAAGGTTTAAGCTCTAGAACTCCCACTTTTTTGCATTACAGATTTGCTTAAGTGTGTGATGTCAGCGCTCCATCGGCTGAAGTGATTTCTCAGGTTTTGGTTTAAGCACAACACATTGCTACGGTGAATTCCTGGATAGTCTTTAAACTACACGTCTTAGCAGAATTGTTGAAATTGTTTTATAACTGAACTTAAGGTCACAAAGATCAGCAAGCTGACCGTTCGTAAGCACCACTAGGATGCATGAACCTGTGAAAACCTGGATAAATCGGAAGGCTTGTGTCTGGAAGTAAGTGAGTGAGTAAATAAATGAGTAAAAAAAAATGACTGAGTGAGTAAGTAGGTAAGTGGGTGACTGAACAAGTGTGTAAGTAGACGAGTGAGTGAGCGAGTGTGTGAATAAGCGAGTAAGTGGGTGAATGAGTGAGCGAATGTGTTAATAAGCAAGTGAGTGTGTGGGTGAATGAGCGAGCGAGTGAGTAAGTGGGTTGAGCAAGTGAGTGAGTGGGTGAATGAGTGCGTGAGTGAGCGAGTAAGTAAGGGGGTTGGTGAGTGAATGAGTGAGTGAGTGAGCGAGTGAGTGAGTAAGTGGTTTGGTGAGTGCATGAGTGAGCGAGTGAGTAAGTGGGTGAGCAAGCGAGTAAGTGGGTGAGCAAGCGAGTAAGTAAGTAAGTGGGTGAGTGAGTGAGTAAGTGGGTGAGCGAGTGAGTAAGTAAGTGGGTGAGTAAGGGACTGAGTGCCTGAACGAGTGAATGAGTAAGTAAGTGGGTGAGCAAGCGAGTAAGTGGGTGAGCGAGTGAGTGAGTAAGTGGGTGAGCGAGTGAGTAAGTAAGTGGGTGAGTGAGCGAGTGAGGAAGTGGGTGAGCAAGCGAGTAAGTGGGTGAGTGAGTGAGTAAGTAAGTGGGTGAGTAAGGGACTGAGTGCGTGAACGAGTGAATGAGTGAGTAAGTGGGTGGTTAAGTGAGTGAGCGAGCGAGTAAGTGCGTGATTGGGTGAATGAGTGAGTAAGTGGGTGGGTGAGTAAGCGAGTCAGTGAATGAGTGAGTAAGTAAAAGACCGACTGAGTGAATGAGTAAGTAGGAGAGTGAGTGAGCGAGTGAGTGCTTGAGTGTGTAAGTGATTGGGTGAGTGAGTGATTGAATGAGTGAGTGATTGAATGAGTGAGTGCTTAAGTGAGTAAGTGATTGGGTGAGTGAGTGAGTGCTTGAGTGAGTGAGTGAGCGAGTGAGTGAGCTGATACACTAGGGGCCGGTGTGACCTTTCCCTGCTGTCTCATAGCAGGTGTCTTCATGTAATCTCCAGGTCCCACCACCACAGCACGCCGGATTTGTCTCACCCTCCATTCACCAGCCACCCCCCTCCCCAGCTCCATCTCTCCGTCACTTTCCTGTCCACTGTGGGGGAGTAATGATTTTCTTAACCTTTTCTCTGGCTTAATAAGGCTCCTGTCAGAATGCTTAAATGATTATGCTAATCAGGCCTTGCTTGGTCAGACAGTGTTTTGTCCCAAAACAATTATGGATGGAGCCTTTTCATTTAGCACTTACGAGTGGGAACGACGGCTGACGGCGGCTCAAACTTCCACCGTTAATGGAAGGAACTTTGTACTGAACGGTTACAAGAATCATTTTGCCTGGGTTCTTTGTCGAACGTTTGCCCCCGTGCAGTACTTTATATTGACTTTCTTTTACTGTACGGAACTTTGACTTTCCTCTCCTGCACAAAGCATTAATGCAAATTAAACATCATACAGCGTTAAGCATTAAACCTCAAGCTCAGGCAGTGAAAAAGCACCTTATTTACAGTGATTTGTGATTTCATTACATATAATGTCAGCTTATATCTGAAACATTTATTTAATAAATTTATCATCTCTAGCCCACGTTCTGCGCTAGATTTTTGCAGTTCTGATAGCACCTTAGCTTTTTTAGTTGGAAAGAAAACCAGCGTTGGGTCTGTCAACTAATTAACCAATTGTTTCGATTAGTTATCGTTTATGTTTCAAACTTTAAATCATTAAATTATTAATTGTTTGTATTGCCTAAGCTTCTAAAGTTGAATTTAACATGCTAAGTTGTACCAAATAATGACCTTATCAGCACGTTCGGCTTAAAGCCAGTTTATACTGTGCCAGACATGCACTTCCATTTTTTTTAAACTACACGTCGATTTGTACTACAAAGAATTCTGACGCAGACCACAAGAGGGTGCACTATACCTATCAAACATATAAAACATCCACACTTGTAGTTAATGTATTCGCTCTCTGTGTATGGCAGTAAATTAATGTTTATGATGTTCGATTTATGATCCAACATTAACAACCATTCATTGCACAATGTCAGTCAGCTAAAATCTACAACAGCGAAACATTTCTCGCTCATGGCTGAAACCCGGCGTGTTAACACACGCCAACACTCGACGCTGAACTATAAAAGGAAAACAATGTCGTTCAGATGGCGCCGTTGTCCAATACTTCAGGCTGGGTTGGCTAGATTTAAGTTAGGGGTTTTGTAGTACCGTCTATGATTTGCGTCATTCTCAGCTTAAGTGGAAAGAACCTGTAATAGATGTAATTGATAATATTTTGGGTTTGTTTTTAAAAGGATCATTTCTTTATCCGTCGTGTTCCCGTTTCTCGCAGGGACCGTCGAGTTGGGATGACGTGCTTCAACCGGACAGAATTCATGGAGTGTGCCAGTCTCCGAACTGCGACGGCAGAATGGTGGTGAGTGGATACAAATACATGTCATACTTATATGCACTATTATCTTCATCGATAATGAAAAAAACAGTTCGAGTTGGAACTGCCATTATTTAAACTCATTGTAAGTCGCTTTGGATAAAAGCGTCAGCTAAATGCAATGTTAAACAGTTGAGTCACATTATTATGACCTGGCGACCTTTGAGCTTATTCACTTGGATCGATTCAATTAGGTCTTGGATTACCACTGGTATCTGGACCCATGTTGATTGCAGCGCATCCCAAAGCTGCTAGAAGGGATGTGGTAGAGATCCATAGATTAGATTAGATCTGATTATATAAAACATGATTAAGTTCATTACACACTTTTTTTCCTCTGTGTAATCTGGTTATTTCACACCCTAGCAGACTGCTAGAGTGTAGCGACGGGTAGCAGAACCGACACTCAGTAAGTAATAAGTTAATGACTTATTCTGCACCACTTTTTTAGTGGTTTTCACATCATTATGCAGGACTTAAGGCCGATTTATAGACCTGCGTCAAGATTATAATGCACCACCATAAAGTAATTCACCTCCACAAAGATAGAGGGGCGTTGAGTGTGTCAGTTGATGTAGATTTTAGCTGATCGATATTGAACATTGAATGCTTTTAAACGTTGGATCGTAAACAAAACTTCAAGGCGCCAGCATTTGCACTGAGCAAACACACGTGTGCATGTTCCATTATATTGATGGCTATTGCACCCCTCTTGTGTTCTGTGATGTTTAGATGTGTAGTTTTTGTAGTTGTGTAAAATTTTAATCAAATCAAATTGCTTTTATTTGTCATTACACATATACAGATGTACAGTACAATTAAATGTTTCTCTTCGCTTATCCCAACTTGTCTGGAAGTTGGGGTCAGAGCGCAGGGTCAGGCAACGTACTGCAGCAGACAGGGTTAAGGGTCTTGCTCAAGGACCCAGCAGTGGCTGTGTAGCAGAGCCTGGATTTAAAACCCCAACCTTTGGGTTCATAGCTCAACGCTCTACCCACTAGGCTACACTGTCCCTTTTAAAGAGGCACGTCAGACAACATGACAGTGTTGATTTGTCTTCTTTTGCTAAAACAATTCAAACATTGTGAATTTTATGCTTTGACATATCTAGTAATCAAAGACCAGTTCTGGTTTATTTTATCTTTTAATCTTCTCTGCAACTTTTTCATTCTTTTTTTTCACATTTCTAACGAGTCTAGTCTCCACACTTAGGTGTCGGTTTTAACCTCCACACCTGAAAAACTGAAAATGAACTTAATTCGCAGGATTCTTAGCCAAGATGAAACAATACTGTGCATAGAAAGGAAGTACAAATAAGTGTGGTGGCTACGAAACACAAACAAGATCAATTAGACACACAAAAACATTTTCAAGAATGAGAGTGCATAAAACTGTGTAAGTGTAAGAACAAAACTGGTTGTCACAATATGACGAGCTGCTCAGAACCACTACACTTCCAGTAGTCAAAACAAGTGTGGAAAAAAGGAATCTTTTGATTACAGGATGCATAAGGGGCTCTCCAAACTACCAAATTACCAGCCTTTGTCCAGTTTGGTTCAAATAAAGAGTCTGCAAAAGATCTATTCAGGGTAGTTTCCTCATTATACTTTAAAAGTGCTGCAACAAAGAAAAGGTAAATAGGACACCAACAGAAACACGGGCCAGAACAAGTCTGTTCTTATTTTCTGTAAAGATTTTAAACAAATGAGCTGGTAAATCTGATGGGAGTGTTTGGAATTCCATTTGGAAAGGCATAACGTAATATGAACACAGCACTGTGTGGTGCTATGATTGTTGTTGTTTGCAGAGTAAACTGCATGCGTGTTACATAGAGAGGTGGAGTTATGACATTCGCATTTCAGAAAAGATCCATATAGCATAACCGGCATAAAAAAGCATATTCACTGTTTATCAGACAATCTTTATCCAAAACTTGTGCTTTTCTGATCTGTAGATCATTTTTTTAACCATCAAGTCATCAAAAATATTGTTTTAGTTTCCCAAAATGGACATTACGTCTAAACAATAAAATACCCTTGGATTGGACAGGTCCTATGTAGTTACAGAAGGTTGTGGAAAGTCAATAATCCTTTTTTGTGTTCTTTCTTTCTTTTTTTGCTTTATATTTACTTATTCTTGTAATTACACTTGACATGGTGTACTAATGAATTTCTATTGCTGTTTCTGTTTAGGAGTTTTATTTAAAGTGCGCTGCCCATCCCACTCAGGATAATGACACTTCAGTGCCACTGGACCTGATCATGAATAATGTGAGGAATGTCCCATGCATTGCCTGCACTGATGTCGTGTAAGTGTTGGTGGCAAACATCCTTATACAAAAGTTTACGATTGGCCAGTAATCTGAATGGTTTGGTTTATTCATTTTTCAGTTATTTACCATGTTTGATCACTTTTGTGTGACTGCCGGTTTGATTCCCGAGAGTCAACAGAAGGGCCCTTGAGCAAGGTGCTGTATATTGGAAATGTACATTAGAAGCACTGAAGCGTCTTAAATAAGTAGTAAAATATACATACTTTATCAAACTAGCCCAAATCATCAGCTTCAGCTAGAGTAACAGGACATTAACAGCTACAAGCGACTAAACCAGGTCAGTTCTGCAATTACCAGACTGTTCTCACTGAAGTTCAGCTATTAGTCATTAGTCCAGCATGAACATTTTTACCTCTCTGCCTTCTGTGTGACAAGAAAACAGCAAGATCCAGCACAAAGCAGCCCAATCAGCGACACCCACCATTTAAATCAGAGACTGATTGAAGTGGCACTGTAATTACACCTCCAAGTGGGCTTTTGTTTGGCCTCTGTTGCTAACTTCCAGCCTTCCTGCCATTTTCTGTATTCCGAAGGGCAGAACCAAGGACACTGTTATGTTCTCAGAGTAGAACCAGAAAGAGCTTTAAAGAGGTTCAACTCAAGGGCGGTATTTAACTTGCATTCACTTGTGGGTACCAATGTGTAATAAATAGGGAGTTCTTGATATTCACTGTAAAAATGACTCTGAGGTGTCATCTGATGTTTTTTTTGGAGCAGATTGTTTTGGAGCGCTCATATTTATGTGTAGGTGATGATCAGTAGGCTGTAGGCTGTAGACATCTGCGTACAATCTGCTGAATGCTGAAAATGTATAAGATACTTCTCAGACACTTGGTGACCAATTACAAAGCGAGCAATTCATGAATACAGACTTTGCTAAAGGGCCAAACAGTAGCACTTTTTGTTTTAGGATTAAGAATACTCCTTTTACCACAGTTCTCATTGTTTGAAACACATTGTTCAAGCACTTATTTACATATTAATCTTTTGCATTAAACCTAGTCTGTGTAGTGAAACACACATTTTCATAGAAATTCAATTCTTTTGCTTGTCAGCAAAGGCAGCAAACCAGTGTGAAGTGCTTTTATCTCATAAACAAGGTGGTCAGGACCACGAAAACCCTTCCTGCTTTTTGAGAGAGGTTTTTAGGAAGCATCTGTGGCAGTACTTACCCAACCAAAATCTTCTTGTGAATCAAGAATCAAATCAAAGAACTAAAACAAATACAGTGTTCAACCGTGTTTCATCTCTAAGGTTCACTTTTAAGATAATCGGTTTATCACTATGTCAAAAGCAGCTTAAACACTACTAATTTAACTGAGTTTATAACGCTGGTAGTCCGTTTTATGGGCACAGAGGTTCGTGTTGAAGACTTTATGCATTTCAGACAGAACGTGGAAACTTGCATCATCACTAAATAGTTTAGCGAGCATGTTAAGAACAAGGTAGGATACAAAGATGCTTTTTATTTATGTATTATTCTAAGTTAAACCAGTGTGGAATTTAAATGGCAGTGCCACTGAAGCAAAAGAGACTATTACATCAAAAATACAAATGTGGCCTTACTGGCCACCGGGTGAAACACTGACCTCTCACCAGCGTGAGCATTAGAACACTAGAGGGTGACAACAGTGGCTTAATGGTTTAAATAGGCTAGTTACACTGAAAATAATAAGGAAAAATAAAACCAGCTTGTGTGCTGCATATAAAATCTGAAATTAAAATGCACTACTCACCGTCATCGAAAGCAGCTAACACCCTCTGACTTTTAGCCAAAGTATTTTTTGGTTCTAAAAACCCCAGGACGGTACCTTTCTTCCCTATAAAAAACAAACAAACAAGAGAGGCGTCTCTAACACACCTTGAACCTTGACTTACTCCTTCAAAATAAATTCTTGACTCAAAACCTGACTAATGAACCTGCACTCTCAGCTGGGTTGCGAACCTTTAAAATAAGCGACACATAGTTGATGGCCAACCAACGCACATAGTCACTTGTTCCTGTTGGCACTGACAATTATACTCACTAGGTGACACTCAGCCAACTGGTTAGGTGAGGCAAGTTTATTTGTATAGTGCATTTCATACGCATTGGCAATTCAATGTGCTTCACATGGGAAAATGTTTTTAAAAGCATTAAAACATTCACAGATCTAGAACATAAGAAAGGCGCATTTCAAACAATGTGAGCCCGGAGAAGAAAGTGTCTATGTCTGTGTTTCGCAGGAGTCCTGTTCTGGTGGCTCAGTGTGCTGAGCGTCATGTGATCTGTCTGGACTGTTTCCATACTTACTGCATGACCCGACTGAAAGAACGTCAGTTCATCCATGACCCGGTGGTGGGCTACTCTCTCCCCTGTGCTGGTAAGCATGGGTAGTATGTGTACACACACTGAGTTGGGAGTGGGTGGAAGGGTTCTTACAGGGTGCTGCTGTCTGAGGCTGGCAATGATTGATGATTGGGCGCTGGTGGATGCTGTGAAAAGGAGACGCTATCAAGGTGTTGTATTGTCTATCACTTTGTCCCAGAACACACACACACACACACACACACACACACACACACACACACACACACACAAACACACTTTTAAGAGTAGCCTCTCAGTGTTGCTCTGCCTGCCCAGCACATCCTTTACTGCCATGTGATAATGTGACTCCCGGGAGAAACACTGACCTCTCATCAGCGAGAGCATTCTCTTTTTCTTCCTCTCTCTTTTTCTCCTTTCTCTGTCTGATTTTATCTTTTTGTCGCACACATTTTTTAAATCCTTTCATATATTTCCACAGCTGACATATATTGACCATTTTCAAACATACTCAAATCCCCGAACTTGCTATTTTTTCTTTTCACTTTAAAAACAACAGGTTCGCTTGTTGCATCATCGATTCCACCCACTAACAGGTGACATTATTTCACCTGTCATTCGTCACGTTGTTATGCCTGTTACGAGTGTGTATAACCTCAACAGTAGCGAGGACGATACCAGTAGGAACAGCCTCTTAAAACATATTATATTATACAGTTAGATCATCAAGTCAATTTTGTTTACAAATCAGATTACAATCGTAAGGGTGCTGGTCCAAGCCCATCAACATCAAGTGGCCTATTTAATCCTTAACTGCTAAATCGTATTAAATTGTAAATTTTAATAGCCTACTGCTTTTTTATGACACATGGCCACAGCATGAGCACGTTGTACAACAGAAACTGCGAGCTGTATATATTTATTTGAGAAATCGTTTCCGTACCTTGTGCAAATCCAAGGCTTGTTTTCCTCTGCCGGTTTAAAATAAGCTCAAGACTAAGAAATGTGGAGTCAAATATAAGCAAATTAGACCCTTTACTTCTCCTGCCTGATAGAAAGCGAGATGAGCTAGGTAATAAAATGACTGTTAAATATCAGCAGTATATATAACTCAGCTTTACATTAAACCCAATGCTAAGCACATCGTTCACACTTCAACACACTGTTACCTCATGCACAGATGTTTGAAAATTTGAAGATAACATTTACTCAATGTCATTCTCATGAGCTTTATTAGAATAATATTTCAGAATTAGAATACGTTGACCTGTTAGGTTGCTACATGGTACAGATACAAGAGACATTTCACTTTGTGCATTATATGCATTTTGCAGTTATAACTGGATACAACCTGAGCAATTAAGGCATGAGGGCTTTGCTCGGTGGCCGATTTTGATGGTAATGTGGTTTGGTTTTTCAGGTCATGGTGGTAAACTGTTAGCATTGAATTTGACTTGCAGTTGTGCATGACATTAGATTAAGAATAAAGAATAAAGTCTCTTAATCACGATGAATATGTACGGTCCAGTGTCTCAATATGATGATGTTCAGTTTGCCACATATTGTAGATATAAATGTAAATCTGCATTCCAGGGTTGTTCCCTGCTGAAGCAGTCCTGTGGGTTTCATTTTTATAATGGATGGCAAGCCTGTATGGCGAAAAGAATAGTTTATGCTTTTGCTGTTTGAAATTCCATTCAATTATCATATAAATATGTTAGTAGAAACCAAATGATGTACAAAACATTGTGACATCGAACATTTTGAACATAATGTTTGTTTTTAACTCCCGAATTCGATTGCAGATTCTCCCCATGTCGTTCGTGGGTTTAAACTGACAGTCCGAAGACATGCAGCCAGGTTAATTGTGTGTGTGTGTGTGTGTGTTTTCCTGTACTTTGCAAAAGACTGGTGATTTAACTAGATAATGGAACAATTGTGTAGATTATGATGTCTTTCTATTGTCGTACTTTTCTTGTTAAGTTACGTTAGCATGCTGAGAGGGGGGAGGGTAGTCTGCATAGTCAAATTCTGGATTTCATAATATGGATTCAATGGAAACAAATATGGATAATCTTGTTTGATTATTTAACAATCTTTTTTTCTCCATAATGACGAGTTTCGACACCTTCAGTCTTTCTGACTGCATGCTTTTGGACTGTGGGAAGTAATTTGAGTACCAAGAGCAAACCCACGCAGACATGGGGAGAGCATTCAAACATCACTGAACCACTGTGCCACCCATATGTGCCAGTGGTCTTTCACTTGCTAGATCAGTTTCTTAATTACTAGGCTTCAACTGCTTCGTCTGTGAGGAATACGATTCTGAATGTGATATGTTGGTGTTGTGTTACATATTTGATTTATTTATTGCTGTTGGTCATGCTTTACAGATCAGTTATCTCCCATTTTATTCTAAAGCTTTGTTCCTATTGTGTAGGTATAGCTATATTGCAGCTTGCAGACAGATTTTGGTAAATGGCCATGAAGTTGTTCCAATTTTAGTCGGATCACACAATTCAAAAAGCAACAGCACATTCACTCACGGTCTGATCTTTATTGTTTGTAGTTTTCTTCTGTATTTCCTTTGGTTTTAAAAGGTGCTGATGTCGTATTTACATTTACAAGCTTTGCTCTTGCTTTGCTTTATTAAGTTTATCGTTTGCTTTTTAAGTTAGAGCCATTGATAGCCTGACAACATTAGTCACAAGGGTTATCTCTGTGCTTACATATAGGTGTTTGTTCTCTGTCATTTGTGTGTGTGTGTGTGCGCGCGCGCGCATCCTGCGTGTTTCGCGTCAGTCCTGCAGTGACATGGTATGATTAGAGCCATCTATCAATGTTTGTGCGTCTGTGGATTGGAGATTGCCGTAAAAAGGTCAAGCTTCAGCCTCAAATGCCATTTCCAATTTTAAAACAACTTTTAACAGTCCATACCAAAGCACATGTCCAAAGGCACGGATGAAAGAAGGGTACCGGAGGTTGTCTGCTACGTCTTCTGAATGTGAAATACAGATTGGCTGATGCTGATAAACACACTGGCAGCAGCTTAAAAAGCCTTTCTCCCAGGAAATATATAGGGTGGGGGGAGAAACAGTCCTGACCTTTACAAAAGCATGTTTTCATGCATGATTTTATTACAAGAAGCTTTGAAGCCTAAATAAAATTGGTTTACGTTTACACCCCAGCTTGATGCTTTCAGGAGATATATGGTAAATATAAAGTCAGCATCTTTTTACTATTCTATAGTCTTTTTTCTTGAATTGTACTCGTTTAGTTTTTTATAAGTTCATGTTTTATTGGACCTTTCATTTGTAATTTTTGTTGGATCAGTTGTTACATTGGGAATTGATCGATTAGTGATTAGTGATTAAATTTGTCATCAGATACGTCCTGTTTGATTTTTTAATTAGAATTTTAGGGTGCCTTTATATGGCATTATCATACATGGTTTAAAGTGGCCTAGTAACCAGAGAATAGGGGTTCCAAGCTAGGCTTTGCAACACATCCGCTGTCTTGCCTTGTGCAAGACCTTTAACCCAAGCTGCTCCATGGGTGCCGTATGAAGACTGACTTTGCACTCTGACGCCAATTAGGATACAGGTTTGGATATGTGCAATGACAAATAAAGGTGCTGTTCTATTTTGTTCTGATGAAAAACAAACCAGGAATTTTATGGATTGAACTTTATGGAAATAAAAGCAAGCACTGTCTGGTGAAAGGTTCTACATTCCGCTAATGTCCTGGTGTTTGATCCATGTTATAGGACCTGGAAGACTTCTGTGTTCATTTAACTCAGACTGGGGCAACAGTTTACCTTTTAGCATGACAGTAAACATGACAAAGTGGCAATGGGTCAAGTTGTGTGTTCCATGCCAAGGAACATCTGTGTAGAGGGCAGAACCTTTAATCGTAGTTTTTTCTGAGGTTATGGGATTAAAGAATAAAGAAGAGAATAAGAAAGTGTTTAGAAACATTTCCAAGATGACTTGCAGTTGTTCCAAAATGTAATAAGGGATTTATTTTACCGTATTGCCCCGAGTATAAGCTGCACCCGAATCTAAGTCGCACCCTTAGTTTTGAGAGAGATTCATAAAAAAAAAATCAAAATTGAGAGAATAACACTATATCTAGCACCTATTCTCCTTGGGCTGGTGTGGTGTATACTGGACTCAAAGCTCACGGTAATTGTCGCTAGATGGTGCAAGGCGTTGCTTCCAGAACTTTGGTATGAGGCGGGCGGTGCCGGGGCGCCCTCGGTAAGAACGGAGACACTTAATGAGCAGAGGAGGTGACGTTGGCTGGGTCGGTATACGATGATAATAAACCCAATAACCACTTATTCAAAAATTCAAACATGACCGTCATTGTTGCGTCATATCATGTTGCGTCATAACATGTTGTGTTATAAATGTGCGCTATATTTCAAGTTTCTGTTACATCAGAAAATTTACCCGTTGCGCAAATAAGCCGCATCCCAGTTTTTTATGTTCGAAATTTTGGAAAAAAGTGCGGCTTATACTCGGGCCAATACGATATATTTTGTTGTGCATTTGTTTCTCCTTCTGTTTTATTTTACATTTATTATATTTATATAATTGTTGAACAATCGAACCACATGTTTTGTGCACATAACACTATGCTACAGGTTGGCACTTAGGTTAATCACTAAGAATTAAAGAGTTAACATAACTTTACATAAATTCAAAGGTTCATCAATAGTTTTTATGTATTTACTATTAATATAGAAAAACTGCTGAATGAGAAGGTGCGTCCAAACTTTTCACTGGTACTGTCCATATAAATAACAAAAGGATCATGAATGAAATTAATTAATGAAATAATTATTAAAGTAATTGGGGAAATGCAAAATGCTAATAATAGAATACACACTGTCATACATTGCAATGTGGCAGAGCTCCATTCATGAGCTGCTCAGCATCGAGCTCCAGAACTCGAACAGTTTGACCTGTTCGGGCGTGTTTAGCTTTCACTGCAAATTGGGTGATGAGTCCATTGATGCGCACGGGTAAAAACCAGATTAGTACCACCGAAGAATGATTCTGAGCATAAGCTGTAAGATTCATCACCATCCCAGGGGCTGTAGAATTGCACACACACACACACACACACACAAGAAAAGAATAGTCAGTCTTGCATCAAGCCCTACACCTAACAACGTAGGCATGAATCAACATATATATTCAAAACTGAAATGTAAAAAAGTTTCTTACGGGCCTCTGCAGTTTTGAAATAAAGGGACTGACTAAAAGGTCCAATTCCTGCTTTGTTCACTGCTGCAACCTACCAGGTGAGGAAGAGGAACGATGAAGTTAATGTTTAACGATACAAACACAGTGAAACCACATATACACATGCATTCAGCAATAAAACATGAGATGAAATACATCTTGTGCATTTAACCATTTAACCACACAGCTGTAACACACTCAGATTTACATATAATTAAGAAGGAAAGGAGCTTAACATGATACTTAATTTGAGACACAAATAAAAACAGAAATATCATAAAAGCCTAGATCTTTTTACAAAGTAAATAATTAAGGGCTGGTAAATAATTTAGTATGAGCAATGGAGTGGATGTCACTGGCAACTTTCCCAGAGAGGGGTGAATTCCCTCGGCATGTAAAACCAACTATCTGTATGTTTGCCTAATTATCACATATACACTTTCTTGACACAACTAGCATTGTTTATAATTATTATTGTTTTAATTCAGACTAATCATGCTTGTAGATACTGGCTGATAGCATGTTTGAGATTCACACAATTTTTTATTTAAAAACATTAATAAGCATGGCTGTTATGGTACACTAATACTTAAGATAACAAATAGTTAATTATTTTTTTAAATTTCGATTGCTACTTCTAAAGGTTGCCACAGTGGCTCGTGATCTGCATTATTGAATTTGACAATTTTTCACACCTGATGTCCTTTCTTTTAATCCAGTCATAAGACAATACAATGCACAATTGCTTTACATCCTAATGGCTAAGTACAAGACAGTGTCTCCAATTGTTGGCTGCATGTTTTTGGATTGTGGGAGAAAGCCGGCACACCCTGAGGAAAACCACACAAAGATATAAGATGCTGTTTTTATTTATTTTTTGATTCTCAGTGTTGATGAGAGTGTCTGAATCACAACAGATAACGATTTCTCTCTTTCTTTTTCAGTTCAACAGTCACTTATCCATAGACCGCATCCCTGAACACATGATGTTGTATGTCTCTTTAACTGAAGCCCTGTGATGGCTCGTGTCCCTGAACCCATTGTTTCCTTATAAAACCTGTCACTCCTGAGTCTGTCTGGATATCCAGGTGGTGATCAGCACAGTTGAGATCTGTTTGCATTCTAATTTGCTAGTGAAAAACACTACATTCTCTATTGCATAGTTCACAGTAAATAGTGCTTAAATACTAGTAAGTTGTGGGCAAAGGAGATTAAGTTAATAATATTAATGTATAATGTATATGTGATATATATACATACATTGTGGAACTCCAATGCCCTACACATGAGTCATGAACTTAGCCTAAATGAATGCCATTGGCATATGGATCAATCATTGAGAGTAAGATAGTTTTAACCTGATATTATACTTGACCTAGGAAAGAAATTATAGGAAAGATAGTTTTCACATAAAAAAGAAATCATTATGTTTATATTAATGTTATAATAATATTGATAATATTGTTGTCCAAAACTCTCAGTCAGGATTTCACAATCTTTTGACCATGTCATTTATCTCCAGTTTTGTCTAAGCTTTGACCAGTTTATTTAAGAGTTGAAACATTTTTTCTTGTTTGTGGGTAAATATGTTAGTACCTTAATATTATATGTGGCTCCAGGTGAGAGGGTGTTCAGGAGGGTTTCTGGGATGTCCAGGCTTTTTGTGACCTCTGTAAATGTAGGGTCAGGATGTGGACACACTTCTTTGTATCTGATTATAAACGAATGGATGCTCAAGTCAGGTGGAGGTGGCATCTTCCAAGAGAGAAGGATTCCATTTGAGCCTACTCGCTCGCCTTCTGGTTTAAATGGGGCAACAGGAACTATACAAACACATACACACACATTACACAAATTACCTGATGTGTAAAACAACTACATGCATTAGCAGTGCGGCACACATTGACATTTAATAATACAATAGAATAACTGGCTAATTAGCAGGGCTATTGTTTAAAGTTAAAGTTCTCATTATTATTATCACTTGACCGAGCATAGTGCTCTTCGAGAGATTCTAGGTCATGGTCTTCTCAGAGTGTTAAACAGGTGTGTCAACACTTTTGAAATTAATGATTCGTTGATTCATGAGTGGCTAATTTGGTCATCGCTAATGAAATAAAATGACATGTTTCCTGTTACCTTCAGATGAAAGGATGAATATGACAATGGCTGTTCAGTATTAATCCTACAGATGTTTTTGTTGTCATCATTAGTATTCTAAATAAGTTTGAAAAGCAGCAAGGGGGAAACTGTTGTTGCTCAGACAGTGTTATCTAGTGTTTTTTAGTTGTGGCTTTTACTACTACATTTACTTCTACTACATTTCAATAAAATGAGGAAAAAATGCTAGAATAAAGGAACACTCACCAGCATCAGTAGTGGTAACCATACGACTGACAGCTGCACTTTGCTTTGAGGAGGCAACTGCACTGACAGTTACCATATACGTTGTTCCTGGATTCACACTGGAAACACTGGCCTATCACACACACACACACACACACACACACACACACACACACACACACACGCACAGACACACACACACAGATACACAAAATTTGACAGTTGCCTTTCAGAAAGTATTAATGCCAGACAAGAAAATACTATTAAACGTACACACTTTATAATCCCATTTTTACACATTAATGAATATTTGAATTGAAGTTTGGAAATGGAAATGGAAAATACATTATCTATAAAAACATACAAACAATGCATGCATCTGAAAATGTACTAATATATAACTATGTGATAACAAATTCACCAATTAGCCACATTACATTTTGGGTACCTTATCAAACAATTACTAATTTATTAATGCTCGATGCTACACAAATACTTGTTCATGTGTTTATGCAGTTGATGCAAATGTTTTCATCTGTATCAAATCAATGAGAATTTACACAAAGTTCCAAACTATCAACATATACATTTGGGTCTAAAAAAGTGTCTGTTTAGTGTATAACAGCCCCAAGTCCATTCTGTTCTAAACATTGAAACAGGCCCTGAAATATAAAGAATTTCATTCAGGGTCAGGATGTCATATTATGAATACGCTTAGCCACAATATTAGTACATTCATTTAGTTTTTAGTCACATATGCCACCGTGATGCATTACTGTAAATGGATTTGTAATGTCTGATGTCATGATCTGAATGCACATGACCCTTTAGTCACTGTTCTTGTTGTAACTCTAAACAGATGAATAGTCTTCTGTACCACAATACTGAACCCTCTTTTTTATTAACACTTAGATCTTTATCTTGAGTCTAGTTAGGTCGACGTACTATTTTTTCTACATGCTCCAAATGGTATCATGTCGCTTTATGAAAGTATAATGATTCTGGCATTAACTGCCACCTTGTACTGTACTGTTGGTTCAAGAAGGTGGGGCGTTACGAGAGTTTTTGTAGAGTTTGCATGTTGCCCTGTGTCTGTGTGGGTTTCCTCCAGAAACTCCAGTTTCTTTCCAAAGTCCAAAAACATGCATGTGAGTTGAACTGGAGATACTAAATTGTCTATTAGTGTTTGAACTAAACTTGTAAAATGATGAATCTTGTTTCATGAGTAACAACATGTAAGTTTCAAAAATGAATGTAACCAAGTGTAAAACACGCATGTAAAAACCTAATAAACAAACCAAGATTAACCTGTTAGTGGGTGCACCCCATAAAATGGCCAATGAGTGCTTGAAGACTGTAAGTGTGCCTAATAAACTGGCACTAAATGTGTACAAACAGGTGATGGAGAAGATACAACTACACCATGGCTTAGGTGAAGTCCATTCTTTACCCTGGGAAATGTGAGCCTCAACAATTTAAAGAGTCTGCTGCTACCTCATCCAGCAAAGAAAAACAAGCCCCGGTGCATGTGTGTGTGTGTGTGTTTGTGCGTGCATTAAATATTAATTAAAAGTTTGTGCACACGTACAAGGGACCTGTATGTACTAGCAAGTTTTGATGTCTTGATCTGTTCCTTTTTTATGGGTCAGCACAGCAGTCTGTTTTGTCAGCACTACTAATAATACATCCTAAAATATGTATGATGCCTTATCTAGTCCATTCTTTCCTCGTTTTTATCTGGCTTGCAGCAAGTTTTGGGTAATTTAACAACAACATCCGGAAAAATGTACTCTAGTGTCTGATATCATATTCAATCTGTTCTTGAGTGTGCTCTTGATCATTGTGTGTGGCAACCGCAAGTAAATCATTTATATATATAAATATAT
>JAOUQU010435240.1:0-20123 GCA_028566735.1 Ammoglanis amapaensis | reverse complement strand
AACATGTTATGATGCAACAATGACGCTCATGTTTGGATTTTTGAATAAGTGGTTATTGGGTTTATTATCATCTCATAACGACCCAGCCAACATCACCTCCTCTGGTCATTCCATGTCTCCGTTCTTACCGAGGACGCCCCCGGCACCGCCTGCCTTGTACCAAAGTTCTGGAAGCGACGCCTTGCGCCATCTAGTGACAACTGCTGTGAGCCTTGAGCCCAGTATACACCACACCAGCCCAAAGAAAATAAAATACTAGATCAAGTTTTATTCTCTCAATTTTTATATATTTTTTCTGAATCTCTCTGAAAATGAAGGGTGCGGCTTAGATTCGGGTGCGGCTTATACTCGGGCCAATACGGTACATACTACTAACTCACAATAATAACATCTGCACTTGTATAGCCATATTTAGGGCTATTAAGATATACCTATTGTCTTCATGTAAGGACATTTTTTTGAGAACTATTAATTGTAGAAAGCTAAAATATCTTGTTTGTTTGTTTTTGGACTAATTGTGCCCACTCTTTGGACCATATTTGGAAGGTGGTCATAATGCTACGGCTAAACTGTGTTTCTATTTTTTGGAATTTCACCTAGCAATTGGAATAAAAAGGTTTTTTTTTCATTTTGAATCAAGCCTGTGATTGTGTTAGTAGTGTCTTAGACCAAACATGTTTCATGTTTGTTACAAACATTCTTACAAACATTTTAACATAAGCGATTACCAGCTTCCTCGAATAAATGCAACTCATGTAAGCACATTTAACTTCATAAAAATATTTTATACATGCTGTGCATTCTTAGCAAGAAGTGCTAGATGTGCTGTCTGGACACTATGCTGTAAAATATCGTTTTAGTGAGTGGTGGGTGTTCGCCAGTTGTGATACCCTGAAGGTAATATGACCTTTAGTTGTACTATGCCTGAAATGGAGCATGTTAGTAACTTTAAATGCATGGATGCACAGTTTGAAATACAATACCAGCATCTTAGCGGCGGTCCTGTTTTTGTTTATTGCAGTCAACTGTGATAGGTAGTTGTACTGTCATCATTCAGGAATATTTATAGCTCTTGTACCTTATATGTAATATGGTTTTAAGAAACCAGTTTATTCTTGTTTATTTTAAAAAGTGTATTTTTTTTTCCAGCTGGCCCAGAGAACGTCAAATTGACACGAGTCCCTAATAACACTGTACTAAAGTTGGGATCCAATCTGACACTCAGCTGCTCGGCCAGTTCCAACCCTGCCGCTGAGCTGAAGTTGCTTTTAAATGGAGTCGAGTTCCCGGAAAAGACCAATCCATTAACAATATCCAAATTGAAAGAAGAGCATAGTGGCAACATCAGCTGTTTGGCTTCCAACAGCAAGACCAAGCGCTTTGTTTCTTCGGAGGTTGTCACTCTTTCTGTCGTGGGTAAGTGTAAAACAAACAAAAAAATGCATACTACTTTTGAATGTGAGCAAGTGAGCAATGTGTCTGCAAATGACAGTGTCGGTGAGCAGAAGGGAAAATATTTAATCGATTCTGAAATCTGAAAGAATTATTGTTTGATATATGCTTGCACAGTTATATGTTTATTGATTTTACTTTAATATTTATTGATCAGCAGTACTCTCACAGACACAGTGTTAAAACTGTGGCTGTGTCATTAAGTACTTAACTATAGTTTGTGTTACATAACACTCGGGTCCAGTGCGTCTGGGTTAAAGTAGATTTGATGCTCCAATCAAAGCTTACTTACTATATACTAATATACTACTGGTCAGATCTATAAAGATTCCTGACCATAAACTTTGGGAATTATAAAGTCCACCATACTTTTGTCTTTATTGAAACATCATCTTGAAGGTTTCATGGGCTTGAGGTCAGGTTGAGTTCATGTCAGACAGACATTTAAATTCTTGCTTTGTGCGTCTGTGTATTGTCATACTGAAACAAGAAAGGCATTTTGAACACTTGAATTTATTTACATGGTAGTGATAGGTGTGCTCATACACTTATATAGAGTAAAGTTGATTCATTTGTACACATTTTTGACTTTTACTATATAAAAGATTGTTAATATTGGTAATTTGGTATGTGATTAAGGCCCAAATTTCCAAAACTCGAACTGGTTCCCATGAAAACAGAACGCTGACATGATTTAGCGGAAAACAGAGCGAATCATTAACTGGATCCTGCCTTCAAGGGAAAAGGTGTGTCGGCTAACGTACTGACAAAGAGAAAAGTCACAACGGGTCTGTCTGCAAGTGTAGTGAGTTGTTGTGTACTTATTTCCCAGCTTTAAACTTTAAACTTCTAAAGTTCTTTGTCAAATCAACAAACTTATCAGTGGTTTTTAATTTGCAAAGTGTTCGGGCATGTGCTTGCCCAATAGATTAAATGGCCAGATGCTAACTGATTTAGCATCATCAGCGAGGTTTAGCGAGAAAGGAATATTAATACACCACTTCTAATGTGTTCATTTGTGTGTTTCGGCCACAACGACAGCAACAAGGTTAGCCGAATAGAAAATGGAAAACAAAAGAAAAACCTGTTTGCCAGGGAACAGGCATTTAAATGTTGTTCAATGGGTGCAATTCTGATGCAAGTGTGTCCGTTGGGTCTGATTCAAACTGATGCATTCCACTCTAATGACCAAGAACTATAGAAAGGAGGGAGTGAACTGTGGGTATGTGGTTGACTAATGTGTGCTTAAGGATTTATCGTGGTCAGAAACGGTAGCAATGTCATAGGCTGCCTTGATTTTTGACACTTTGTCCTATCGGTTTACATAACAATATTGTTTTTGTACATTTATCTCACTATCGCTCAATTGTCTTATGTTAGAAGCACTTTTTTGCTATGAAATTAAATTAACAATGCTGTTTTAACAAACATTGAGTTGAAGTTGCTCTGGTACTGATACTTTTGCTGCAAAGCAATTATATCAATTCACCACTAAAGATATGTGCTTTAATGTAACCGTATTATTTAATATTTATGATAAAAACATAAAGTCGCAGGGATATACACACTAGGGGGCAGCAGTGAGCATTCCTGCCCTAGCCGCGGTGCTCAAGGAACAGTTAGGGCTTCTCTGCATTTCTCAAGGGTTCTTCAGTTGTTACATGTCGGCTCAGGGAATCGAGCGAGCAACCTTCTGATTACAAGCTCGGTTCTTTAACCAGCAAGCCATGGCTGCTCATACTTTTGAAAATTGAGGTGTGCTGCATGTCCTGGTATAAAACACATTTATTTTAAACGGTTACCTAGAGGGCCTTTTTATCAATCGCTTCAGGGCTTATTACCAGAATGGCAGGACAGAAGCCACTATTTGGTAAAACATATATGACAACCCATATGGAGAAAACAGCGTGGGCATAACAAAACAGCAAGCACTGTGTCTGTCATACTCAGACTGAGACTACAGTTCACCTTTATATGTCCTTGAGGGGCTCAGCCTAAATGTAGATCCCATCAAACATCCATACAGAGGCACTATAGAAGACACTACGTCAAATTCTTTTTGAAATCTCATTGTCATGTTTTAAGTCCATTTTACATCGGACTTTTAACAGTTTCAGAACATTTTCTCCAGGCCTGTAGGAGGAGCCTTGTAAGAAAATCAACCATGGTTTGATTAGTGTGCCTTCCAACGAGCGGTTTTATAGTAATCATTGTGTTTTCTTAAAACATTTTAATAGAGATGTCTCTATTGATTTTGTTACAATATTGATTTACATTTTCACTGTCTGTCCTACAGAGGCCATTTCTGGCACCAGCATCACCGGTCCTACTTTCCCTCTGATTGCGGGCAACAGTACGTGTCAGCTCACGTGCAAATCAAGCACGGGAAAAGCAAACCAAGTGGAATGGTTGAAGAATGGCAAAGCTTTGGCTGCCAGCCCAACGATGACCGTCTCCAACGATAAAGGCAACATCACATTCAGTCCTGTGCAGAAGGACGACGCTGGAGAGTACAAATGCCTGCTAAGCAACAGAATCAACAACGACTCTGCCATTTTCAAGATGGCAGTCAACTGTAAGTGTACATTTACATTTTCGGCATTTGCCAAGAGAAATACTTTTATTGACAAATAATTTGTGGACTAACAAAGTGAACTTATAAAGCTCATTCAAGTTTACTGGACTGTATTGTAAAGATCTAACCATGGGTGAACTGATAAAATGATTTTACGATTTCGTTTGGGTACTCTTCACACTTTTAAATCTTTATTTTTTGTTTTCTGACAGATGGTCCAGATAAAGTCGAAATAAAGGCTCCGAAGCTGGTTGAAGTGGGCAAAACTTCAACGCTTAATTGCTCAGTTTCATCAGTACCAGATCCCACGTTTGTTTGGAAGTTAAACAACACGGTCCTGGCAGCGGCCAATACGTCTATGTATATTCTTGAAAAGCCAAGCTTTACGAACAGTGGTATTTACTCCTGTGAAGCTTTCAATCTAGTGACTGGAATCAAAAAGAATGCTACATATAACCTCTCAGTGAAGGGTGAGGAACATAATCAAATTCTTTCTCTTTACGTAAGAATATATCAGTTCTTTAGAATAATACATTTTTCTTTATGCAGTGTGGGTATGGAAGTCCTTATAACAGGCAAAAAACCACATCGTAATTTTAATGTTTATCTTCTTTGTATTTCATATTTTCAGGAGAAGGAGAGTCTGCTGGCCTGTCTAGTGGAGCAATCGCCGGAATTGTCATAGCAGTTCTTTTAGCCCTGGTCATTCTGTTTCTGTGCATCCGTTGCAGGAGAAAGAAGAGCACGGAGTAAGTATCTTACAATCTTTGATTGGTTTTATATAAAAGTTTTAAGATTGTCTTCATGATTCACAAGTAGCTACAGAGCGAGTGAACTAACATCACCTGGGAAATAAGACACTAGATTTATAATGTGTTTCCAAGTGTGTCCATGTGGCCCTTATCAAGAAGATGTCCTAGGTACCCTAGGTACCATGATTTTTTAATGGTATTTTAACTGAATGATAAAGAAGCACTAGATGCTTCCTTAGCAGTGAAGGCAATCCCAGCTGTTAGGGTGGAATCTTTCTTATTCCTTGAGAGAACACCGAGAAACACACATTTTTGTGTTTATTGAAAAAAGACGTGGTTGTATTTTCAGCAACAGCTGGAATCTGTTTTTCAGTCCTATTTATATGTCTGTACTTGTTAATCGACTTCATTGTAATTGAAAACAACCACATTTAGTGGCTGTGAATTAGTGCCCTGTTTTAAATGTCCGTGCCCTACCATTCTACTAATGGGTTAGTACACACGGCTACTTTGAACCTTGTTGACGGTGTAATATAGTGAGTTACATTAGATGAAATTTTATATAATGTTTTCATGTTTGAATGCATTCCAAGTCCATTTCACACCGGACATCTATTTGAACAGTTTCAGAACACAGAGGGAGATTTCAGTTGACTTGTTAGTGCACTGTGCCAAGTCATCCTATGGATGGCCTATCAAGCAAAAACTCACGTAATCACTGAAATCATGCTTTAAAGTAGTGCATATGAATAATATGTCAATTTCTTATTATTATACATTCTGCCTATGTAAGTAAAAAGATTAATAGCTCATGTATGTTTTTATTTTTCTTTTAAAGTAATGAATCAGCCCAGTGGTGAGAGTTTACAGTAAACATGACGTTCACCTGCCTTACACTAAAACCAGATCAGTCCTGTTTAAACAAGACACTTTTGTCTAGTTGTTTAGTATTGATTGGATTCTATGAGTAGACTTAATCTGTAATATATTACAAATGACTTCCCAGATAAACTTACTTAGTTGATCTTTGATGGCTTATTCATTTTTCTGACATCTGGGGTATTAAAGATGCTGTAAATCTGTCAGCTTGACAGCAGACTAGCAAGAACTGTGCCAGTGCCTTAATTTACAAATTGCAACCCCTCCACACACACGCTAATATGAAGTAAATTATCTAAGCGCACCAAACATTTCTTAATTTACCACTCCTCTTGTTGTGCACAAGGAAGCTTTATGGACTATGTCACTCAACAGCGTCTCTGATTGGTTAGGGGACAAAGAGGCGTGCCATGAAAACAAACATTGTCACCGTCGTCACCTTCATACTCAGATTGTTATTAACTCCTTCATTAAAACCTCTTCATGCTTTTGTTTTTATACGTTTAATACCTCACACATGGTTAGAACCTTGATCGTTGTTTTTAGTGGTAGTTTTTTAATATCACCATTATTAATGTCATATCAGCTGTAGCTGTGGAGACCATTAACAAGCATAATGACACCGTGCAGGTTCACAAATATGGCCTTTAGAGTTCCAAATATATGTAGAAGATATTGTTTGAGCTTTTAACCTACATGAAACAATAAAAGGCAGAAATCAATCTTACTGATAATCTGTGAGATTATACAAGGAGTTCGCTACGATCGATACTAAGCATTGGTTTTATATTACTTATTATAAATTTTCACATGTTTAAATTCAAAATTTTTTGTTTAAGTACCACACATTCTTTTTTCTTATATGTTTTTTTCTCAGAGAATAGCAAATTGTCTGGCAGTGTAACAAAACACACACTAAATAGAGAGAGATATTGAATTCCATGTAAGACGACATGGGATTTTACATTTGACCTTGCAAAACAAAGTATTTTGTGGAATTCCTGCTAACTCATTAGTGATTAGGGTACACAAACCGGTGCATTGTAGTATCACGATAAATAAGAGGGTTGCCTCAGGAAGGGCATCCAGTGTAAAAATAATGGCAAAGCAGTAATTCAGCCAACGAGTAGCGACTGATTCTAGATTACATTTTTGGGGCAAACACTTTACATTACTTAATCAAATATTATATTATTTAATTATGAAAGTATCACTAGTCATGTAATCAGTCATGTACATCAGTTCCAATATATGTGTCCATTCTTTGTCTCGTCTAGTCTCCTATTTATTTAGTGGCATCTCTGGACTCGTGTAAGTTTGCTTTCTTTTTGGTTTTAATAAATCAATGTTGTGAGGGAAAACGCCGTTTATGTCTTTGTTAAGATAAGGTGAAAGGATTTGATTGCTTATATACTGTATGCGAATCAAACAACTCTATTCACTGTTTCACATTTAGCTTACATGGCTAACCTTCCTCAATTTAACAGTTCCTTAAAGGATTACCAGCTTTATTCAATTCATTTCATTCAGATCTGTCTCAATACGAGTAGCTTTTAACTGGGGTATTCAAATGAAAGGAGAATCATTATTTGGATTCATCCAGATTAGTCGGATAAAAGACTTCCGTCATATACTCTTGCTTTTAGACTGAGATTGCTTTTATACATTTGTAGCCAAATTGTGCCTAGTAGGGAGCTAAATTAGGAGAAGATATTTAGGTGCTAAATAAGATATAAATCTTATTTATCATGCTTAACAGCAAAAACTACCAGGTTCGGGGTTCTGTGAGGAGTTTGCATGTTCTCTCCGGCACCGTGTGGGTTTACTGCAGGTACTTGTCCTACAAGAACACATGCAAGTTAGGCAAAACAAAGAGACCAAATTGTCCATGAATGTGTATGATGTGAGTTGTGTATCGTTTAAAATCACGACCGTTTCCTATCATACATGGACCCGGGGTTTAAAACATCACGTTAAAATGCTCAATGATGCTCAATAAATGCATTTATTATTATGTAAAGTATTGTTATTATTTAAAACAAATTCTAACATTTGATTATTAATATGTTCTCAGTATTTATTGTGTTTTAAACGATCAATTATATCATATTGTGATATGACCAGCTAAAGTGAAAATGAATATACTGATATATGATCGTTAATTGTGTAATTGGTGGGATTTCTGGAATGTTCTACTGAAATTATTCAGGAATGGTTATTGATTTTCAGTTCATGATGGTCAGCCCGGTTGTTGGGTAAATGATAAGTCGCCATTTGCTCAGATGAACCAAAACATTAAACACTGAGACCTGTGCAGTGGCAGCATGTGAAAACAGTGTGTTTTTAATGCTCTAGAAATAAATACATGATATAATAATAAATGTATTCAGAATTCTCTATAAAATCCTAAAGCTACTGATGGGTGATTGCATATCTGAAGCAGAAATTCTGAAATTTTGTTTTCTCAACTGCGGTCGGTACTCAGAATTGTACCCCTCGTGTAAACCAGTCTTCTCATTGATCTAGTTTTTCCACAGCCACCTTCTTTATAGTCAAGGTGTGGTGCCTTAAGGCCATTTTTTGCACATTAGGAGTTAATGTTACCACGTTATGATCTTACAGATGATCTAACGTTCAGCAGTTGATTCATTCAAAACGACTGTTCGATTAATAAGCAGTAAAACGCACAAAAGCAAGAAGAGAGAGAAACGCAATAGGTTGATTGATTTTTTCCTTCCTTTCATTCATTCTTCTAGTCAAAAAAGAGGCTTGTTCTAAAGTCGTGGGGGTGGGGGTGGAATGGTGTGTACGCTGGAATACCGTTGGAATGTCAGCATGTCCACACAAGTCCACATTCTCTCTCTGGTTGTCTTTTGGTCTCTGTCTCTCTCACTCACTCGCTTTCACATACACACTTCTTTCATCTAGAACTTTTTTGACTTCTACACGTAGGTTAACTTTGTTTGCAAGTGTTATCAACGGTGTCAGGCTTCCTGACATCAAGACCAAAGCTCCAGTCAAACAATGCTGGCTTGCTATTACATGGAATAGATCATAAGCACAGATAAGCAAATTCACCACATTTTAAAGTAGTTCTACCTAAAGTAGTAAGACAAGTACTGGAGTATAGAATGTAATGAGTACTATAAAGTATATGTGTTATCTTTTTAATGTATTCCTTTTTTTTGCTTTTTCTCCAGTATTCCATCACCATATTAAAGAATAATACCAAGGACATGTGAGCCGGTGAGTTATTATCTTAATTCAAAATTAAATCAAGATTTATTTGTCATGTACATAGTTGTATATAGTACAACCGGCAGTGAAATATAACTGAAACTGAAATTTATAACTGCTCAGCCATGGCATAATGAAAGTGTTACAGAAGGTTAAATTTAATAAGAAATGTAAGAATCTAAGAAATGTAAGTACAACATTTAATATACATTGTAAACGGTATACAGAATAAATTGAATGAGTGTACACAAAGTGTATATTAGTGTCTAAATAGTGATTAAGTGTCCATGTGTTGCAAACAGTGGCAAACCAATCTGGAACCTCGGTCCCAGTATGAGCTGGTGTGAACTGATTCAGTTACTCGTTGACTCAGACTTGTTTAATTTGTGCAATGCTTCCTAAAAAGGACTGCAATAATGCTTTGTTTGCTGACGTTACACAAGGGCGTAGCAACCCAGGCCTTAGGTTAATTGCAAGGTTGACTTGTAGTTGTTTGTATTTTGTTCACTCGATCAGATTAAAAGGAAGCTTCATTCCTTTATATTTACCAGCAAGCTTGTAGTTATGTGGTAGAATTGTAGACAACACGCTCTCTAGTTTTATAAAGAATTTCTCTTGTTATTTTACAAAAATGTTTCAAGAATATGGACTTTTTAGGATTTTTGTCCTGAGCGTTAAATGACAAGGTGTCAAAATCTTGTGTGACAGCAGAGTTGCGACAGGGGTCGAATCTACCTGCAGTTAAGGAAGTATTACTAATAAAGTACCGTGTGATTACAAATGACAGGCATGTAGTTTCTACACATGCAGGACAAATGACAAAGTGTTAGTTTCAGTGACTGGAACTTGAAACTTGGCAAAAAAAACTATCTTTTGTATTTCTTCATGCATTGTTAGTGTTCTATTTGAAACGTCTAACCCAAGTATGTGGCGGATACACTTAAATTTAAACTTTAAGTGCTAAATCTGTATTTTACTTCATACTTGATATAATTGGTTCTGTTTAAAATGTGCATTTTTGTGAAGATAGACCTCATTAAATCGTAAAGGTTGTTCGGTCCTCATTTGCACCGATGAGCCAAAACATTAGGATTCACCTGCTTGATATAGTGATAAAATAACTGAGACATGATGTGACTTGTTTACTTCTTTACAGAACCTCACGGCCATATCTAGTGCCCTTAAATGATGCATCTGCCCAGCCGTCCACATCACTTTGGTACTTTGCCTGGCCTGTTACCATGTAACTTCACACAGAAGGATTTAATGCGCAATAAACAATAAACGCTTGAGTAATTTAGCCTTGGTAGCTGTTCTGTTAGTCCACACCATGAGCCATCGCTTTCAAGTGGTCTGGCATCGATTCATTGATTAACAAAGTACCGTTCTGTTAATCCATACCATGCCGCACCTTCAGGTACTGTAGTCTGGTATAGATTGAACAAAGTGACTCATTGCTGTTGGTGGCTATTCGCGCTGGCTGCGTCGGTTTCAGCTATTCAGACCGTGTTCCTAATTCCATAATTCTTATTACAGAATAGGCACACTGTGAACTTTTGGCTGGTCAGAATGAGTGTACATATCTCAGCATAATTATAAAAGCAAATGCTAATGTAATAATAAATGTTTTGTAAGACAAGAGCTTAACGTTAATGGGTGAGAAATCTACTAAGCGTTTACTTATTCATCTTTTTTTTATAGAATCGACACCAAACCTTCATCCATTTTGTCATTTTACCCACAATATCTTATTCACTGGGGCAGCTGGAAAACTGCCCTCACAAGTGGAACACACCTTCAGGGCTGGCCCTTGCTCTCCTGTGTTGTCTCTTCACTTCAGACCACAGTTGTTGTAATCCTGTGTGGGTATTTCCTCTCCCCTTCTTCCAGTTTCTCTCCAGTGGTCCAGGAAAACCCCACCCTGAAGGAGAGACTCACTTATCCATCCCCAGCTAAAAGATTTTAGCCATTTATTCTTGGCTGAAGAGAAAATTCGATACACCGCCCCCCAATGCAATTGACACATCATGGCGTGACATTCGGCATCACAGAATCTGAAGGACACTGCTCTTCAAAAATGATTCTGGTCAAGCTTCTCAATCATTCAATTTTGAAGGTACCATAATGTTTTTTTTGTTGAGGTTTTGTGTTGATTAAGGCTTTACAAATCAACATATACCTTATTTGTCAGGTACAACAATGTGAAGACATACTGTATTATTAGTTCCATTTATATAATTTAATCACCATAAGGACTTTTTGCGTGCACAGACGTTAGTAAAGAAAATTGTAATTGGATTCAGAATTGGACCGTTTTAAATCGAAGCTGTACCTGACACAAAGATTTCTTGTACCGAGTTTTTTTCCCCTATTATCAGCACGAGATATCTAATTTCTCCTTTGTCTTTTGTTTTTAAAACTTCAACTAAATAATGGTTAGATAGTGATTTTATAATTAGTTGCAAGAGTGCAACCTATTACTGTATGTGTGTTACTGAGCCTAGGTATGAAACTGAATACAGTGTTGTTTTGGGACATTCCAAAGAATACGTTGTAACCCACACACACGTTCACATGCCTAGACAAGCTCGGTACGCCTTCACTCTGAAACCGTTTGATAAAGTAAAGCAGTTAGAATCATGATTTGTTCATTTAAATAACTTGTTATTAAATATATCTGTATTGTGGTCTCCACCATGATGCACACTTTTTATAACGTACAACGTTAATAAGAACGGCGTTTTAATGAATATCGTTGACTGGAAATTTATAGTGTGGTGTCTTTGAGCACCACAAACTGACTAAAATGAGAAATTCGAAGACTTGACTTTTATTATGTATAAGAAAGAATTCTGTAATTTTGGTTCGTTTGCTTTCCTTTGTTATCATATGCCGTGCATTTTCAGATCTAATGGCACTAAGTTAATTATCTACACGCCATTCTGTTGGTTCCGTTTTGTATTGTTTTTCTTTTTAATAATTTAGGCAGATTCTTTTTCTATTATTAAACCAAAGCAGTGCCTGCCAAAAAGGTACTAAAAGTTCTATAAATGTATTGACTGGTATGTACTGTATTTGAACGACCTTTTATTTAGAAAGTATTGTTTTGCAAATGCTAAACAGAATAAGAATAAAGATCTTTTAGCTGTGATCTAGACTATTATGCCCACTTACACTGAGATTTGGCTTCATATCTTGGATTCATCAGCCAAACACGGCGTCCATAAAGACACGATTGGTTATCGGCACCGAGTTTTCCGTGACACTAGGCTTGTTGGGTCCCTCACTAGGGAGGAGTGTTTTTAATGTTATGAATAACTCATTATAAAACACTGTATTGTTTGGATTGTCATTAAATGTGTTTTGTTTGAATTTGAAATGCACTGGGTTCTTGTGGATAAATAAATCATATATATCATAACTGAACATGTATATACCAGCATGTTTAAAGTGATTTTATGTATATGTATGTTTTAATATTATTTGCTAAATGTAGGTATTATTTGATACACAAACGTTTTGTTTGATCTGTTGTGTGATCTGAAATATCTGATAAATAATATATATTTTGTCTGGTGCCCATGTGATGAAACCGGATATTTCACTAGCAAAGATTCAAGTGCAGAGATTCTGAACTGAATTTCGATTTGCCACTGGTCTGCTGGGTACCATTTTACCTGGCAATGCCTATAGCACACACACATGTTATTAAGGGGTGGGATGAGCAGGTAATATGTTGAGAAAAAGTCTTCATATCCGGTTCAATAAACAAACGTAACGGCTCACAGTGTAAACATAATAGCACAAAATAACACACTATTACAGTCACTATTACAACAAGATGTTAATGTAACAGCAAAGTGTTAATGTAACAGCATGCAGTTTAAATGTTATCACAGTGTCGTATATAAAAGCACAGTGTTACCTAGTATAACAGCACAGTGTTAATGTAACAGCACACAGTGTTAATGACACCACACGAAGCAAACATAACAGTACGGTGTAAATGTAACAGCACCCTGTCAGTGTAGTGTTTCATGTCATTCGCCTCATGTTTATCCCTGCTGGTTGCTATGCACTGAACACCTTTTAATTGTACGTCAAAGGAGAAAACAAAAGATGGGGGGGGGGAAGGAAAAGAACATGCTTTCATGCAGGACCAAAATATGCATTATGTACTAGACATAATCGAAGCAATCATGCTGTGGATTTAAACATGAATAAACTAATAGTAAGAAATACATGAGCAATGTTGGACAATGGCTTACTATTGAATTACATCATAATGCCGGTTTATGCACACAGTAGAATGAGCTTGGCAGTATAAAGACAGTCCAGTCACTGTCTGTTGGAGGTTTGGCATGCAGACCTTTGATTTACTGTTCTTATAGGCCACCTAGGGTGTTCTTGGGCCCCCGACAAGCTGTATGCCAACCTTGTGCCCAGGTATGTGTTTGTTCCTTTAACAGCTGATGTAGCTGAACGAATAAACTACATTTAATACTACATTTTATTTAACCACATGTAAGTGGCTAAAGAAGGGCTAATAATATTTTGGGCATTTTTGTTTGTTTTTTTCCTGTCTCGTGTCTTCTCCTTTGACATTCATATATGCTTGATTTAAATAAATAAACACTGTATTTTTTACAAAGTTACGGTGCTGTACATTTTAGCTTAGGTTAAAGTCAGTTCTGCATTTCTAATACATGTTTTCCAGGATTTAATATATTTTAAATGTCATGTCTCAGTTGCACCGACAGTCAAAGCTGAAATGTTTTTCTAGTCCAGTGGCGATCCTACTTGTTGCTTTCCTGGCCTCTTTCTTCTTACCATTAGGGTTTTCCCCTTGTAGTTCTGCCCCAGCAGGTGGGTAGCATTTCAGGATCCAGTATCAAAACCTGCCCTCCAGTACCTGCTCAAGCAACGCCCATCTCTCTGACACTTGTAAGCCGATACGCTTGTCAGTATCACAGAAACCGACGATGCCTTCTTTCCCTTGTTTTTCAAACCATGAGACGTGAATCCTGCCATGCTGACTGACATCAATTTTCACATGACCGAAGATCTTTGCATCCTATTTCTGTTTCACGTACGATGTAGTTTACGTCTTATTTAAAAAGCTGTAGCGTTTCTGTAGAAAAGTCTGCACTAGGAGTGCCCTGTCGAGCCGGTTCATTTACTTTAAGTCAACAGATCAGATCTTTCAAGACGTATGACGTCTGGTTGAGCAGGTATATGAATAATAGTGATTGAGCAACGTTGTACTTGAACATAAACAAGTATTCAATAAAAGTAAATGTAAGAAACGCTTCCAGTATCCACACCCTCTGTTTTATTTCTGGTTTATTCATACAGGAGGTTTGACAGTCTGACGGTGGCCGGGAAATTTATCTTGTGTTTGCATAACTGTCTTTGTTAACTGTTTTGAAAAACTGAACGACAGGCTGGCAGGCAAACTCAAGTCTGCTTCTGAGTACTACTCTGAAATTGCATTCATTTGCATGCATGCATGTGGGGAATAATGTCCATGCAAATGTGCGCCTTCATTTGCCTGCATTTGCTTGTGTTTGTGAGTGCACCGTATGTTCATAGGGCCGCAACCATAGGCCACAAAATGTAGACTTTCCAGTTTTTTACCTGTCAACACGCCGTCTTTCTTCTTTCTTTTTCAAATGTCTTGCTTCTTCCTTCTATATCTCATCTTTCAATATGTTTGGTTTAGTTTCCCTCTGCTGTAATCTTTGCTCAAGTTGCTACTCACTGAAGGAAACACGAAACAGACTTGTTCCTCCTGTCATCTACCATGTGATTATGCTAACCTGTAATTAGTGTGTGTGTGTGTGTGTGTGTGTAGTGTAGTGTATACAGCATACACACTAATGTTGTTTTTTTCTCATTTTGAATCGACCAATGAGGTGCACCCGTATGGCTTTGGCTGTCGTATCATGCTGAGCGAGTTCTCCTGCTTTTAATTAAAATGTCATAAATCTTTTTATATCTTTTTCTAAATATGTACTGTAGCTGCAAAAATGTTTGCAGATTTGTACGAAACACTTTCCAAGTAGATGTTAGAGAAATATATTAACTGCACAAACAAGTAATGTGCATTGGTGTGGCACATGGTTTGTCTTTGATGCATAAATAAGACAGCTGAAACCTTTACTAAATGTGTGATAAGTACTAACACTAAGACTAATTTGTGATAAGAAAAACATTTGGGATGAATTAGTGTTGAGACCGAGAGCCAGGCCTTCTCATCCAACATAAGTATGTGACCTCACAAAGGCACTTCTGGACGAATGGTCAACAATCCTCGTAAACACACTCCTGAACCTTGTGGACAGACTTCCCAGAAGAGTCGAAGCTGTTCTTGCTGCAAAGTGTGGACCAAGAATGACTAAGAATGGGATGTGAGAAGCAGATTTATTTTCTATCAGGAAGTGGGAGTTGGGAAGCTGAAGAAATGGATTATTTTCCTTGTCATATTTGCACCTAGTCACTCAGTATAGTAGGTAAATGGGTAAATTGCTCCAAGGTATATATATATATTTTGCTCTTGGAACTTGGTGGCAGTGGCTTGAACTTAGTCCATGACAGTAGGACCCCACAACTGAGAGAAGCATACAGCGTGTGCGTATTGAAATTCACACTGAACAGGCTATCGGTGAACGAGTAATTCTATTCCTAACGTCAGCAGGGTTAATTAGCCCTGATAATATGTTCAGTAACCCTTGTTTAGTATTTACGTTAACTAATCCGTCTAATGAACAGCCAATGGATTAGACATGCAATAGTATTTTCTTCCCCTTGGAAAGGGGCTTGCATTTCAGGGGAGGAAGCAGGCCAGAACTTGCAGGGTTGTTGAATAATAACAGAGGAATCTCAACTCTCTATTTGACACTGACACAGGAAGGAGGCGGTGCTACTCATTTTGGAGGGAGCAGACAACCAATGTTTATATGTGTGTAGTCCATTTGTCGGTCTTGATTGCCAGACTAGCAATTCAAAGGTTCTCACAACTCAGCTATCATGCAGAGACATGTTTCTAGGAGTGTAGAGATTCCAATAGTTTATGCATGCTGATAAACTACATGCTGCAATTTGCACAGGACGTGCATTAGATTAGACTTATGCATACTAGTATGTTTCCATGAACACTAATGAACTGTTCATACTTCAGTATTTAGATTATTCACTGCATGTTAGTGGTATAAAAGAGCACAACGTATGTACACAGAATCAATTTTTTTTATACATACGCATTGTACATTTACATACATGAATACTTCGAATTGAATAATTGAAATAGGAGTACAATATATCAATACAGAATAACAGAAGAAACAATACAACAGTGGCACAAGATCAGATTGGATACTGAGAACAAATATTCAAATTGTCTAAAGTTTTGATCCAGTCACTCGATTGGCATTGAGTGAAGAGTCAAAATACTATTGTGTTAAGATTCAAGTAAAAACGTAAAACAAAGTAAAGTGTTAAAGTAAAACTAAAATTCTTTATTAAATACTAAATGGGCCTAAAAAATGAGGTGTGGTCGATGAGCTAAACATGGTACCTAGGTCAGCATGATGGGATCAAACTTTGGATAGAAGTGGGATGGTCCTACAGCATGATGGGATGAAACCCTGAATGACAAAGTAAATGACAAACATTAAAACCATCCATGATTGGACTCAGGTTCCCGGCTTGTCCCTTCAATTGCAACAAACCCCCAGTTCTATCACGGCCTGCAAGCAAATAAGTTTGGGAGGAGTACCACTACCGCTGATTGAAATGTGTGTTGATGGTTCATGTTTATGAACTGGGATGAACTGTTTCTGAAGCATGTTTACGGCAAACACAAAAAGCTTTCAACAATGGAAAGTTGATACCCCAGCAGAGCTTAACCCACAACAGTCGAGTCACATTTCCTCCACTCAATTGTGATGCATAAATGATGTTTTAACTTATGTATTAATGTATTATAAGCAATATGCATTAATGTGGCAAAAAAGGATTGCAAAGGGGAGAATTTATTAAGGCATATTTAATTTTATTTATATTGTGTTAGGCTTGACGGTGATAAAGAACAGTTTGTAATTGCTTTATCCTGGTAAGAGCACTAACAGACACAATAGTAAAGAATTACACAGACTGAATGCCTTTAGATTATGAAAAAAATCACACAGAAATGATCTGACCTGAAATGTTTTAAACAAAATGCAACTTTTACATGATCAATCAATTAATGAAAGAGAGAAATTGAATTAATAATAGTCTGTTTTATGGCCACTTTTGCCTTCTTTGTCCAAAAACAATTACCATCCCAAGCTCGACTGGTAATTGGAAGGCCACAGATTTGCCAGCCTCACAACTGCTTCAGCCTCTGATCAGACATTGGCCGTTAAATAATCAGATGTTCGCTAATTGCAGAAGAACCCAAGAGGGCATCCAACAGGGCACCTCCCTAGGAAGACACAAAGAGAAAATGACCACTGTATACAGAACGTGAGATGAGTGTGATGACTGCATTATGTTCTGCAGCACTGTGCCCAGTTGAAGATTTATATAATTCCCATTTCCCCCTAGTAGTAACAACGGCAATCAAACATTTATAGTGTTTATAGTGCAAGCACAAGTATAATATTTTAATATCCCTATCATCGTTGCATTAACATTATTTTTCTTTGTGGCTATGTTTCATTATGGCTATACTCTAGGACTTTTAAGATTTACCTTAGTTATAATTTTATCACAATTCAAGTCATTACAAGTAAATTTAGATTCTTTTGAACTATTCCCAGATGAACTTGCATGTGTGCCTCAGATTACTGGCCTCCTTCAACCCAACCAAACATTCTCCTTCAGCAATTTCTTTTTTCTGATATTTCCATGTTGCCTCACCAATGCCGAGTATTCCAGGTCCCACTGAGTGATCCCAGTAGTGATGGATTAGCACAGTAACCCCCCTGCACCACCCAATCATCTCATGTTTATTTTAAGCAGCTATTGATGTAGAGTAGAGCCATTAGGCTTCTGAATAGCTATAATCTTTTTTAAAATGCTCTTACACAGTTGTGCAAAATTCAGACAATTCCCTTGCGGGATGAAGCAGATGGAGGTCTTCTCAATCTGATTTCTAAAACTTTTCATTAGTGGTAAATAATCATGCTTAATCTTGCTGAGTTCGGGAGCTTGGAGGTCATTGTCTTCCTCTTTGACATTTATTTTCTCTTATTAAAACACTCAAAAGGTTCAAACGAAATTTTGAGGTATTTTGTGGGAAAAGCGTTTGAAGCATTTGGTGCACATGGTTCTGTAAAATTACAAAGCAAACAAATTACTGGACTGATCAATTCTTTCCCAAGACCACCCACTACTATGAATTATCTACAACAATGACTGCACCTAAGAGCAGACTCTCGGGTGCCCTCCTCGAGTTACTAAACTGTTCAGATGCTGAAAATGAAACACCAGAGTTTGATTTCTGTTGTATTTCACGTTCATAATCAAACTGGGTAGATGCCATCATTTAAATGATGAACAACATGACCTGTTTTTCCAGAAAATTACGTAACCACCGTTACCAGAAGCTCTTACGGTATATTTGCATGTTCCATCTTCATTAAAAATTAAGGATATACCCATACAAGGATATACCCATAATTCAACAACTCATGGAAACATGAATGGTTTTTCTGAAGGCTGGTAGTTACATGGTTAGCTTACAAGTTAAGTCTAATTTAGTTACATTTTATAGAGTGAACTCTAGAGTGACCCCTGCTGAGCATGCTTAGGGCAACATTGACAAAATAAATTACCTTAAGATCAGAGGAAGAAACCATGAAAGGAACCAGGTGTAACAGGGATCCACCTTCCATGGAAACACTGGAGGATCATTTGAATAAATAGGAGTCACACATGCAGACAGGTTAATTTGAACTAACATTCATGACTGGCATAAAATTCTTTCTGTGGGTGCCAGTTTAGCAGAAACACAACGTCTCGACAACGCACCCCAATTCAAAATTTTTGAGACACTAATGCAAAATTCAGTATAAAATAAAATTGGCCATTAGTTAATTATAATAAATAAATACTAAGTTTACCAAGATTAACTGGAGATACAAAAGTACCCTGTGTGCGAATGTGGGCATTGTGATGATCTGGAAAACAGTACAAGGTGTATCTTTTTATACTTTATTGTATTAATTGTAATTTCTAAACAATAATACACACGGCACACAAAAAACTTGGTATAATGCCCAAGCTGTACAAATGTACAATCACTAACTCTTCAGAAGGTGGTCCGTTCAGCTGAGCACATCATTCGGACTCGACTTCACGACTTGTACTGCATATACAGGAAACGGTCCTGCTCAAGGGCCAAAAAGATAGTCAAGGACACCAGCCATCTCAACAGTTTTCTGTTTTCACGCTTTGACAACCAGAACACAGAAAATGAGCTTTTTTTCCACAAGCTATTCAAACTCTTCATGAAAACAGCAACCATCTTAAGTATATACTAAATCATTGCATGTGTTTATAGATATTTATATATGTATAATTCATGTGTGTAAAGTAAAAAACACAAATTTGTAATGATTCTGCTGACAATGGCTACTTCAACCAATGTCAGTAAAGTTTTGGAACAATAAGCTTCACAGCTTCCCGAAGCAAAGCACAATTAGCCGTGAGGATGCTTTAAAGGCAGATTGATATTGCAGTGCTGTGCTTTGTTAATGCATGCAGAGTGTTTTGCTAATCGATCAGGGTTGTCAGTTTTCTGATGGCTGATCATGTTCGCTCAGGATGGACAGGGTGGTTGATTCTAATCAGAGAAAAGAAGTCTTGAAAAAGATAAAACAAGTAATTATTAAAAGTAACTATAAACATTATTTGGATGAAGTACACTGCAAAAGCAACAACATAATTATGAACTTGTCTGTTGTGTTATTGTGCTGTGGCTATTACTGTATCATGGCTAAATAATAAACCTAGTCTTTCTTGTTTTAACCATAATTGGTTAAGGACATATCTGTTATGAATATCACCAAATTATAAATTAAATATTCAAATAAAACTGAGTCGCAATCAAAGCAAGTTATGTACAGCTGATCAAGTGGAATTTAGTAAAACTTTAAAGTGATTTATATATATATATATATGATGATGATGATTTTTACCCTTTAGTCGAAATCGACCCTGGGTCACTCTGTGGATCGTTA
>JAOUQU010435135.1:0-20124 GCA_028566735.1 Ammoglanis amapaensis | reverse complement strand
ACACACACACACACACACACACACACACACACACACACACACACACACACACACACACACACACACACAGCCACACAGCTCCATTCGATCAACGAAGGCTTCAAAACCTTCAGAAGAACCTTATCAGCCCGTAAAGGTGGCACAGATACAAGTATGACATCTGGTGGTTAGTGATTATTGTGTAAACATTGGTTCAGATTTTAGAGTTTTTGACTTTTTTGGAACTCTGGACTTTTGATGAAAAGGTTATGGGTTCTAAACCGACCACCCAACATCAGCTTAGCATTCAGCAACTACTTGTAGATGATATAAGTTCTTATTAAATGCTTGTTAAATGTTTGGAAGGTTTCCTGAACGGCCGGTTTCAATCCTAGGCAAGAATTTCAACCCCAGCCCGCCCCTGTCCTCGTGTATATACATGTTTATACTTTATTGTATATGAGTGTAAATTTAATTAATATGTTAATCAAAACAAAACTTTCCCAAAAATTAGTTTAAAATGTTATTTTAAAGTTACACCACAGGTGGCAGAACACGGTACTATAACTAAGCAAACACTACCAGCAACAGAAGAAGACGAAAGATATTTAAGGGTTGTGTTTAAAACTACACAACTTGAACTACGTAGTGCACTAAAGTCGTAACGCTGATTTGACCGTTGACGCTATAAAGACCATGTGAAACATTTACATGATTTTAAATCGTTTAAATGTTGACATTAAATGATTCTATTTTAATAATAAACTGTGTATGCTTGGCAATACAAGGCGCTCGTCGTGCACTTTAAAGTGCGTAGGGATTAGGGAGGCTGATGCCATTTGAACGAAACGTCCTTAAATTTTCGCGACTGGGTAACAAATACAGCATGAGTGTTCATATTTACACTATATAGGGAGCGTAATACAGCAGCCTAAAGAACCTATAAAGTGCACTTTAGATAGAATATGTGTCGATTGAGGATTCTGCCAGCGCAGTTCAAATATTGTATAATTTTGTTTCTCAATGCTTAGCGCGTATTTTAACTACTTCAAATACAACTAATAGTAATACAAATACTATTCAAAATTAGTATTATACGTATTATAATAGACGAATCAGCTTCTTGTGGTAATTATGGATTTATCGTTTGATGAATCAGAAGACTGGTTTCTAGAGTCGTTGCACATGTAAGTAGTTTAGGAATATGGTCATAATGTTTTGCCTGATTAGTGTGTATTGGTGCAGAATTTGTCTTAATGTTGTGTTTACTTTATTTATTGTTTTGTAGGTACAAAGACCTGCATGTTTTTCACCTGGAGCATCCGACCAAAGTCATCGAGTGGACTGGAGAAAAAAGTAAAATATTCTTTTGTGTGTCATTTCAATTTAATAAACTGTAGCTTCAATTTTTTTTTAATTACAAACAATCACAACTTTGATTGATTTGCAAGTAATAAGTGATTTGATTTATTAATTTTTCTGTAGGTATTTGTGTTGCAGGCTATTCTTCTCCAAAAAGTGAACTTCTTGAGCTGCTTTTGCCTCTGAAGTTATATGTTAAAGGAAACAAGGTCATTTTTTTACCTTTAATGATTAGATTCAAACTTTATCTCTAAACTTTAATAATATTGTTTTGTAATTTGAACAGGGATTGTGTCCGGAACGCGACTTTAAAGTTCTGCATGGTGGATTTAGTGATGAGCAAATCGAGTGTCTGTGCCATGTTGGGAACAGGTACTGGTACTACTGGCACACTAGACAAAGCTTGGTTCCCCCTTCAGGCCTGGAGAAAAGATTAATAATTATAAATTTGAGAATTTTTTTTTCTCTCTCTCATTTTTTCTTAAGATGTCTAGTGACCAGTGGACAGCACAGTTCCAAGCTTCAGGTGTGGGAAGTTGGAGGTGATCAGACTGGTACTTGTTCAGCCTTTTTTTATTACTAGCCTTTAATTATAGTGTATATGATTTGGCTTTCTTTCACAATTTTACTTTTGTATTCCAGATGTTATAAAGAAGACTGGAGCTATAAACTGTAATCCGACATCAGGCGTGTGCAGAAAACTGGCCGCCGGACTGACCGGTGACGCTTCTGTTCTGCACGGCTCTGTGATCAGTGACGTTCAGTTAACTGAGATCGGCTCAGGAAAAGTGCAGTACTCAGTAGGTAATGACTGAAAGTAGCAGAGCACTTTTACTGACGTTAATTATTAGTAACCTCAATTAATAATACATTTGTTCCAATTAATAACAATACTTGTGTTAAATCCTGTTTAACATGACACTGGAGACACAGCAAGTTAACACGTTAATTTTTACTTGATTTATAATTTTGGCACTAGTAACTTGTCATACATAAGTAAAAATAATTAAATTAATATTCCTTTTACTTCAGTACTATAGGACTTATTTTAGTGGTTAATGAGTGGAGCCAGTCTTTAAACTGGTTCACACGCATTGTAATCAGAACGTATTCCTAAAATAAAACCATTGATTTGTTTTTAGGATCAGACTCTGTGGACACTGTGAGTGGGCTGCAGTTTGTAAATGCCAACACGTTTCTAATGTGCGGGACTGATGGCACAATGTACACGGCAGATACGAGGGACCCTAAAATAATGCATCACTCTCTACAAGATCCTGTTCTTGCTTCACACTGGGTGTTTGGACTGAAGACAGACGGAAGCATGTCTGATTCTGTTTCTCGTTCTGTAGCCAGACTTTCCTGCACTGGACAAGTCATCATATCTGATTTCAGAAACTTGTGTGTGCCGGTTAAACAGACGCAGCTTAATCTACAGCAAACTGCTACTGGCAGTGATTTCCTGACTGTAACGTGGGCGCCGGCTTTGGAGAATCACCTAGCAGTTTCAGGTGTGTCAACAAAAACTGTTTGCTTCTCTTTATACACACTGCTGGTACCACTACATCTACACATGATTTACGTCAGAACCGATTCTTTTTTTTATACGTTGCGTTTTGTTGTCAAAGTTGTAGACAATTCATGACTGGCTTCAGCAATTGTGTACAATGAGTATTGTACTATTCATTGTGTACTATGAGTATTGTGTATTCAACCAACACCACTTTTTGATGAGTACCCAGTCCATCAACTGGACTGTAGCAGGAACCTGCCAGGTCGTCACTGTTGGGCCATTAAGCCTGGACTTAGACCCTCAGTACAGCTTACACTGTACTTTGTAAGTCATTTTGATGAAAAAATCTGCTCTTTGGTAAATCATATCTTTGTAAAATTAAATATGAGTGCAACAGAACTACAAATAGCATCAAACGATAAAATATTATTACCAGCAAAATATGACTTTAATGTAACAGCATTGTGTTAATATCGTAATAATGATGTAATAATAATATAACATGGAACACTGTATACAGTAGCAGAATAATAGTATAATACTATTAGTACAATAGCAAGTATGTAGTAATATACAATAATTTGCATATAGTAGCAGTAAATAGTATAATAGCAGCAATTTGATATGAATATATAAAAACAGCAATGCATTACAGTAATAATAAATTATAATATTGTATGTCATCGCTATTTAATTTGAACATAATCGTAACAGCAATATGTTAATACAATAATATTGCATATAATATTGCATATAGCAGAAATGTATTATAATTATAGCAACGACATAAACAATAAAAATTGCAATATGTTATAATAATATAGTATATAATGTTGAATATAGTAGCAGCAATTTATTATAATTATAGCAACATGAACAATTGTAATAGCAATATGTTTTTACAGTAATAATGTAATATAACATTGTATAGAGTAGCAACAGTTTAGTGTAATTATAGCAGATTATATAAGATCTGGGGTGAGAATAGGTGATGAGATGCTTACAGGTTTGGGTATGGTGATTCTTTTGTGCTCCTTCATTGTGACAAATGTGCAACAACAGAAACATACGAATTTTTCATACCATCGTGTGTATAAGTAGAATAACAAACATTTTCTTGTAGGATTTGACGGCCACGTGCGAGTCTTCGACACAGAAAGTTGGAGTCCGGACTCACAGAACCCTGAACCTGTTTTTATACATCGTGGTCATGAGATGTCACGAGAAGAGAAAAAAAACGCTGTTCCTCTCATGGTTACGACTCACGTCTGGCACCCACAGAGGCCGAGAACGTTACTGTCATCAGATTTGGACGGGTCAATGCATGTGTGGGACTGGGTCAATAAACATCAGGATACAAAGTAATGATTTTTTTTATAGATATATAATATTGTTTCTTTTTCGAATTGAAAACATGATCAGTATTTTTTTTATAAAAAATATGTGTGGAGAATTCCACTACAGGTAATAATAAATAAACTCATGTTGGTGAGGATGTAAGGAGGAGTTCTTTCTTGTCTAAAAGATTTATCTTTGTCTGATTTGCCAATCAAAGAAGTTTTAGAAGATTTTTTGCTTATGATTTTAATATGTTGTATATATTACATTCTTGATTGACACACAATCTTAATTTATTTTACAAGTTTCATCAGTGCACAAGCACACACCTGGACAATGTTGTCTCCAATAAACCCGACTTCCATGTTTCTGGTTATATGGGATATATATGAAACCGACTGGAATCTGTGTGTTACTCTGCCGTATATCATGCCACTATTATCATTTGTTTTTATTTAAAGTTATTGAACTAAAAAAACCCTCAATGTGTCTTTCTATGAGCGATTCTTTAACACATCACTGAGTGAAAACTCTATAAAAGCAATTTCTTCGACTTCTTTTTTCTTTCCACATTCCACAAGGCAAGCAAAGCTGTGCGTGTCCTCACACAGACTCAGATCTGAATAGCCACACGGGCCGTGAAGGATGATCCATGGATCATTCCAACCCGAGTCTCTGAGTGGAGAACGATTCAGATAGACACCGAGATCTTTTCTCTTTCTTTTGCTGGTTGGATGTGAATAGAGGAGCCAAGTTGTTGAATCGTTCTCGGTTTGTTCTGGTGAGGTGAAGCTCAGTACACTACCCTGGCAGCCGTAAGGAGGCTCAACGAGCTTCTTAACCTGATGAGGTTGATCAAAAGCTTCTCCACTGGTCGCACTCAGCATCTCAACTCTGAAACCTTGACTGCTTCTGGCGTTACAGTATAAATAACTCCTCTCTTTATCTATAATCTCGGCCATCTCACACTCACATGATTCAAAGTTCACATTTTTCGCATTTTTCCCGAGGTGCCACGTGTTTCCACAGTCATCACTGTAGAACGCTAAAGCGTTGGACTTCGTGGTTATTGGGTTACCAAAAGAAAAACATCTATAATGAATAAAATAAGCATAGGCTGGAATAATAAGTCTGCCACTTTTCAACTGGATTCCATGACCAGGCCCGACAGCAAAAGTTGCCCAGTTGTGGATTTCACTTCCAATCACACTTTCGGTCAAATCTGTCACGTCGCTCCAGTTCATCCCACTATCTTTGCTGCTGATGTAACACAACCGAGCTTTGTTTTTACCGGAATGGATCTGTTCATATTCAGTTATCTTATCAAACACACAAATAAAAAACAGATACAGCATCTTAGTTTGCTTCTCGTAGACCGGACAAGGATTCATTGTGCGATATCCTGGCAAGCAAGCTGTGCCAAGCTCCTGATCCTGTGTCCACTGAAAAAAAGAGAGAACAGTTATAAACAACCAGTACTATTTAATGTACTGCAAAATCAAAGTACCGTATTTTACGGACCATTAGGCACATCGATTTATAAGGCGTAATATCAATGAATGCAATATGAATGGTATATTTTCATACATAAGGCGCACCATATTAGTCAATTGTAACACATTGTAATGCTTCAGACTCTGGAGACTCTGAAGTTTGAGACAATGGCGTAGTTGCTGGAACTCGAACACATGAGTTGAGGTGCATTCTGGGTGTTGTGAACCTGCGGTAGAGTACGTTTCCTAGTGAGGCGGTGAGAAACCGATTCAGGAACTACATACATAACAGACGTGACATAAAATATCTCAAGACTCCTGAATGCTCCAACAGCTTCATAGATTACCGAAGTCGTACTTAAACATTTTGACAGAGTTGACCACAGTGTACCATAAAAACATTCATGCACCACATACAATCCGTATACCACATAAAATTGGTAAAATTGGTCTGCTTGGTTAGTAAGCACAAGCAGAATCCATACATACGACGCATCGGATTATAAGGCGCACTGTTGCATTATAGTCTGAAAAATACAGTAATTACCTGAATAGATCCATTGTGGCGTGTTCCCCTCTTCATAACCAGTAACATGGCATCAGTATCGCTAGGAGAGCTTCGTTTCTCAGCAAAAGCCAAAAAGGTTTGGGCATCGTTGATGAAGATTAAAGCTGGGATTCTGTATGTCACACCATTTTGCTCTTGACTGAATAATGTTGTTTTTGAGGGATCTTTTGCAGATTCAGATTTTCCAGCCCTGTCCTTATCCATGGCTCCTAACAGAACTTTCCTTTTTCTTTAAAGATGTTGTGGGCTGAGGAATCTGAAGTGTTGCAGATGATCTGTTGTGCAAGACACTTTATTACCATTCATCCAATCAGGTTCGTGATCGTGGATGAACGGTGGAGCCTATCCCAGATGTTCAATAGGAATGAGGCACGCAATAACACTTCTGATGGGACCAGAGTCCATGACAGGACACACATTCATTGTCTTTATACTGACTCTGTCTTGAAGTCATGAGGCATGCAGTTTAAGCATTTGATTTACAAATGCAGCTCCTGTTTGGACACAAGAAATCTGCACAAATCATCTCATGCAATAAACATAGTTTAATAAACTGTTATGCAAAGTTTATTAAACTATACGGAGTTTAATAAGGTCTTCTGGCTTTTGAATAGCCTCCATGTGCATCAACTGTATCGATGATTCTGGGAGTCGAATCCTGAGAATCGATTCCGAGTCCCGACTCCCAACGTCGACCAGATTGAACAGATAATGTCTCGGTGTTTATTTCCACAACAACATATTGAAAATAAAGTAGAAATGAAACGCGTGTCTAACAAACGTCGATTTGTGAATTAGCTTTAACTAAAACAGCCAGAATATATCGGACGGAATACTAACTAAAACGAAATTCATTGCCTGGTTTTGGTGTATGGTTTCGTTATCAACTGTGCAGCAGGATATGGTTATTCGCTGCGCATCATGGGAAATGTAGTCTTCTAGCGCTAACAAAAGTCTGCGTTTTAACCCGTGATTTTCATTGAAATGGCGTTACTTTTAATATTGAGAATAGCTCAAAGATAAAAGTTAAAAATCCTTAAAAAAACTACGGTAACATTTGCATAGAAAAGTAAAATGAAAAGGGAAATGGTTTGTTCACGTGTTTGACAAACTACAACTCCCACGGGCGTCACGTTATGGTGCTAGGAGACGGTACAATAATACACATACAGTATGTGCAGCACAACAGTGGCTATAAAAAATATCATTTTTAATTTGTGCTGAATAATGGCTGGTTTAGGAGTCTTCAAACTCGACACTGGAGAAAGTTTTCCTACAAATTGTTTTCCAATCAGGTCAATATTTCATCAGAGTAAAGAAGGTATAATCAATTCTTACATTCATTCATCTGCATGTGTTAGAAATTAAGAATATGATTTATATAATTAAAAAGCTGCAATAAAGTCCTGTTCATCATAACATCACAACATCATAGCTGAATAATCAGAGTGCACTTGCTGAACTGGCCTGCCAGGAGGTCAGAATGATTGATTATAAAATAGAAATAAATTATTATAAAATACCTATTATAAAATAAAGAAATACACAAGTATATATGCCAATATAACTTTCAATGTGTTATTGTTAAATCAACAAAAAATGTCTGAAGTACATCACTAAATGTTTACATTTTATACAAATAAATAACTGTTTTGTGGTTTTAGGATGGGAATAGTTAGATTTATTTCGAGTGTAACAGTATTATATAGCATAGTATGAAAATTTAACGATGTAATAAAACACTTTACATATGTGTCCAGCGTCCAGTACTAAGAAACGTGAGATATGGTACAAAGATCTTTAAGTTTTTGTATGGTTGGATTGGCTTGTCATGTTTAGTCTTCAGTTGTTTTCCAGTTGTTGTTATGGTGTTTGTTGGTCAAAATAAAAGTAACCGGTTTAGAGATAATATAATAGAAATATAATAATTGCTCACTATTATCTGCATAAATGTTAATATTATTTACCTGGAAGGAGCAGGACACTGGGTGGTAGCCCACAGAACCTGCATGGACGACAAGATGCCAGAACTCACAAAACATGCAGGATCATCTACTCGGACTGAATCTGAACATCCGAATAGAAGCACACAAAAAGCTGCTAGAAATACATTAGATGGAAAACAATTGGTAAGAATGACTGCCAGCAGGTAAATGTAATACCGGTAGCAATGAAATTATAGTGCTACTTTCAGTCAAGTCAGGTTGACTTTGCTGAATATTGGTGGCTCAATACATTTATTAATAAGTGTATACATTGTAAAATGTTTCTTAATTGTGCTTGATAAATGATGTCTGTGTTTAGATGGATCTGCATTGTGTGGAAAGACCATCTGATCTTTGCTCTGTGGATATCAGCGAGAGAAACCTGGAATCTGTAAGAGCGCTAGACATTGTCCAACTGCTTTTACATTTTCGGTTTCTTAGATAAAATTGTATTATCTTTTTGACAGGTTAAACTGGAGGACTGGGAGGAATTTGACAGTGTTGCGTATGTCAATGCCTCTGACAACCATTTAACTCTTGGTAATATGTTTAATACTACAATGTTCACAGAAAATCTCATGCATCTTGAATCCATTTTATTAAAGTCTGGTGTGATTTATTTCCATTCTTTTACTAAATTTCATTTTCTTTTAGAGTCGTTCAGCAGACTTCATGCACTGAGAGAGCTGGAACTATCTCTGAACGGCCTCGGTACTTTAGATGTTCATGCTGAACAGTTTCCTAGACTAGAAGTGGGTATTATACATGGTTTATATATAAACAAATGCATTCGAAACAGACTAGAATTAAACATCGTTCATTTTTGTGTTAGGTCTTGGATCTTTCCTATAATAACCTCTCTGCTGAGGCTATATTAGCGGTTGGATTGCTACCAAGTCTGAAGGTTCTTCACCTCACTGGAAATAATCTTCACAATCTTCCGGCAAACATGGCCGGCCCTTACAGTCCCCCTGATGAATCGTAAATGTTTCATTTGTAACATCTGTACATGACTGCTGTGATCTTGAGTCTCACATTGGCATGTTTTTCTTAAGCAGATTGGATCATTCCGGCTCATTGTTTCAGACTCTGAAAGTGTTGATGCTTGATGATAATAAACTGTCCTCTCCTGAAGTCTTCACCTGTCTGGCTGAGTTAAAAAGGTCCGTCTTCATTACCATGCTGAGTGTGTATTTATTAATGACTATAACAGTTTTCCAGAGGTAAAAAGATTAAAAGAACTAGCTAAAAGCTTCAACTCTGCATTTCTTTGCATTTAATGCAATGTTGTTTATCACAGGGCAGGTGAATATACCCTGAGCCAATTTCATCTGCATCGGAGGAAAAATTCCATCATCACCATATGTCCATATGGACCTGATAATGATTTTTTTTGTATATTTTTTATAATCTTTGTGTTTTCTAGGCTTCAATATTTAAATTTAGAAGGAAACGACATCTCAGAGGTTCCGTACCTTCAACCACTGCCACCAGTAAAAGCATCATCAATGACAAAAGTAGTCACCACAACACAGCATATATTTCCTAGAGTGAGTTGAAACAGACAGACGGGTATTAATAAAGAGACTGGTGTAGGTTATAACACATAAACATACATCTACATGTAGAATTTTTATCTTTTGATTATTTTATTTTTAGGAAGATGACAATGATGTGGATTCTGAACATTTGTGTCCACCCTTTCCACAGCTTCAGTGTCTAAATTTGGCCAGTAATAAGGTCAGGTCATCATCTTCCTGGTCAGAAATGTTCTCATTTCAGAAATAAATTCTATAATGATGATGGTTTTGTTTTATAGATTTTAGCGGAGGAGTCACTGCTGGCGGTGGCATTGTTTCCACAGCTCAGTGAGCTGATAATTCACTCGAACCCTTTAACTACACAGAGGAGTGGTACGCTTTTCATTTATTGCTATAAACATCACATTACAGAGTAAAACTCATCTCAGATTTTAAATTCACCACTGCTTTTACACATGTAGGAATTATTTCTTCGATTTTAACCCTATCCATGCACTGAAACACACATTTACATACACTAGTGAAAAAAACACTAGCGCACGTGCCCGGCACAGTAGCCAGCCCTAGCCACAGCACCCAGACAACAGTTATGGACAAATTTAGGATCTACAGTTAATCTTTCTTGCACCGTTTTGGACTATTGGAAGAAACCTGAGATGCCAGAGGAAACCCATACAAACATAAGTACGCATAAAGAACATGCAAACTCCAGACGCAAAACTTAACACAGAATGTAAATACTGTTCAATAGCAAAGAGTAGAAAAACATTGTTATTTTTATTACTGTATATTATTTTATTCTTATTTCGTTATTGTATTTATCTTAACTTCTATCTGGCATTATCAACGAGCAGCAAAGTAAGAATTTCATTATACAAGGAAAACTGCTTTCTCGTTGTGCATAATACAAGAAATCTTTGAATCTTGAATCTGAATCGCAGCACCTGGGAATCAAACCCAGGACCATTTTACTGTGCGGTGTTACAGCCACTTACCAAACTTTGCAATTTGCATATGTTCTAATAATTTAATCAAATTGATTGTTGTTTATTAGATTTGTATTCGATAAAATACATTTTTCTTTTCAATACATTTCTATCTATTTTTTAATGTTCTGTTAATTGCACGAACTTTGCTTTAGGTGACCCACCATTGCTGGCCTTGTTTCTTCAAGATAGATTTGGTATTAGAATAACTCGCAAGAAACCTGCTGAAACTAAAATGAAACCACACTTTGTGCTTCCTGTCAATCCCAAAAGAAAGGTGATACATTTACTATACATAAACATAAACACTTTTGCTTTAGATTGTTTTAATAAATGGTAATAGGTAAATAAGGGCTGTTCTGCATTGATTGCTGTCTTGTACAGGATAGGTTGCTGCCTCATGCCTGCTTTTCCCAAGATGCTTGCCAGTGCAAAGGGATGAATGATGGGATTGTGTGAATATACTAACTGTATGTAGTATGCCTAAGCATCAACTCTTTTTCCTATAAATACAGATACAGAATGTGATTCCGAAAGTACCAAAGGTTCCTCTGATCACAGCATCCCAGTTTACTTCTGATCACTCCGGCACAAACACAGGGAATGGAAACAGTGATATATTACTGCCCTCGACCCCACAACCCAGATCCGAGAAGGAAATCTCTGAAGATCCTGACCAAACTGAGGAAACATTCTTCGTAACAGAGGTCATTTTTACTGCAGTTTTTTTTATACTTTTTTGATCCTAAAGATAATTAAAACAGAGAAAAAAGAAGTATACAATAAAAATACGTATGTATTTACTTTATAAGGTTTCTGGTGGAACTAAAATGTGTAAAATCCATCCATTGTCTAGTTTTACTATAGCGTAATCCTATTTAAGATCACGGTATGACACTTACAGGGCAATTACACTAAACACCTAAACAGGTTTGTTACAGGGTCCAGAGCAATTTTAGTATTTCCAATTAACCTGACAACCTGACAGTTATTGGACGGTGGGAGGAAAACGGAGTACCCAGAGAAAACCCACGCTGACATTGAGAGAATATGCAAACACCACACAGCAAGTCCCAGATTTCCTTACCTGGGAATTAATACTTATAATATAGCGATCCATTGACAAAAAGTCAACCAGTACATAAAAATCAAATTCAGTAGTGTTGAGGATTTTTATGAATTTTATATTCATATAATTCGCATAGTTCATATAGGGTCAGTTCGGGACAAAATCACAGGTCTCCTTCAGGCAACATCTATGTACAGGGAGAAATGCAGGGTATTATGTTCAGGGAAGGGAAGGGAAAATGTGTGAATGTGCAATAACAGGAAGGACAGGATGCTTGACCTGTGATAAGAGAGTAGTCTAACTATGGACAGCTGCAAAAGGTTTCCTGCTTTTCTGTATCATACCGTTTAGGTAAATAACCTGTTCGAAACAACAGAGATGATAGAAGAAACTAACCAACAAGAGAATGTTAAACAATGCCCACCAAAACTGAGAGGTTATGAAATTCTACTGGACGATAATCCAGACCTGAACTCGACTGAGCCTCTTGGTAAGCACAGATTTTATCACTATGATATTTTAAATGTGTTTAACAATCTTGTTTTAATTAGGTATCCAGCAGTCAGTGAAAATCCTGGAACAAACACTGAAGAATCTCCTTGTGTACAGAGACTCCATAGCAAAGCTTGATCATCAGAAACCTTGCAGAGAAAACAACAAGAGAGTAAGAGGCTTGAATTTTGAAATAACTATAGAAAGTTTAACAAAATAAGGCAAATCAGTCGGTCGTGGGCTTCTGTCTTTATTTAACAACACCAATACAAATAGAAGAATACAGGAACCTACTCTAGATTGCTCAGCTTGTGATCGTCTCACACTTCTATGAGTAAAATATTACTCATCACACGCAAACACACTACCTGAAACATTTCATAAACCCAAAACTCATTGTACTACTAATATGATTTAAATATTCACATGTAATTGTAATTGTTTATATGTGGGCAGCAATACAAAGTTTATAATGGCATTTTCGAGTGATATCTGCTTTATATCTCTTACAGATCAAAAAATTACAACCAAGTTTACAACCAAGAAACCCAAGAGAAGAGAAAATGATTGAAGTGCTGGCCGAAATAAAAGAAGTTAAAGCCATAAGTATATTTCCATTGGGTAAGTTGAAGATTCCTTTCATATTGTGTGTAATTCTTTTATTTTGTGAATCACTACTATAAATCCACAGACATCTACAAGCACATGAAACCGATTTTATTTGGATTTACACTTTTAATATCTGAGCACAGTGGGGTTCAGTAAAATACTGTGCTGACTGTAGGACAGGGGCTTGGTTATCAAAAGATTCTCGAAAAATGCACAATAAATTTGTGTGTGAAGAACAAGGCAATAGCTGAATGATCGTAGATTCTCCATCCAATACTGCATACAAAATTGATAAGTATCAGTTAATGAAAGAGATTTCAGGTTTTACACCACACACAAAGGCTATCAAACAGACGACACAGTTTATTAATGCATTCAAATGCACTTTCTGATAAAGAAACTTCAACACAGACCAGACGTGGATTTCTTCGCTTTCTACTTCATTAGGGATGCACATTCCATCGTAACCATTCTGTATTTATTTCTGCCCTGTTATTAAACTGTTTTATTTAGTTTTAAGGGTTTTTTTAACAGCTGAAGTTCTTCAAAACAAAGACATAAACCTGAGAGATTCTGAAGAAGTTCTGACCTTACTGAAAGATTTTAAAAGGAATTATCGGACTGTCCACTTGAAAGCAATGGAACATGCATCACATATTGAACTTCTTTCTCCTTTAACGAAGCAAAATTAAAGAACAAAATTAAAGAAATGGTTATAATAATGGATTAATTATCAGCGATGCATGCATTGTGTGTGCATTTTAGATACATCGGCTTTTACTGTTGTGGCTTATCAACCTATTTTTTTAATTCTACTATATATCTTCTAAATTGTAAATTCAAGATTTAACAGCTGGTAATATTTATTGTTGGTTATTGTGGTATCACTGTTAAATGCAATGAATATTATAACCTGACCTTTATGTTGGTATTTGAATTGTAAATAAACATATATTTTCAAAAACGATCATATAAATTGGTCATTATTTGTTAAAAATGCAAAACTGATATTTTTTTGTTAATTCGGTAAGTGTAAAGTGAAAAAAAACAAGATTTAATTAATTGATTTTAGAATCATTGTATTTTCTACATATAAGGTATGATGAAAACGTTTTATAAAAGAGACTATTTGATAAATAAAGATCAAAGAATGTAAGATGGCAATCCTGGCGCGATGAACTTTTAAAAGCTTTACAGAAATTATGTTACTGCATTTAATGCCATGAAGGTTTTTATGTAGTACAGACATTGTCCACCAGGAGGCGCTTAATCACAAACTTTATTCTGCTCTCCGTGGCGTTTTCTGCTCGCTTCTGTTCGCACATTTTATAGTAAAAGAGAGTAAAATCGAGCCGCTTTCATGAATAAATGATCTGATTAATGTGGTGTGGTGTTGATGGTGGGTTAAAAAAAGAGAAGATGTTTTACCTGAAGCAGGTGTTTATTCTCCTCACTGCTCGCTGGGTGGCGTGGAGCGGAACACACGCGGGACACAGCAGGAAAAGTAAGTGCGCATCATTACCATATATAACACTACATTACATACATAACAGTTATAAACTTTGCATAACACTACTTTGTAGATTATACATAACACAAGAATGCATTGCCTTATAGACTATACATAACACTACATTATAGATCATACATAACAGTTAAATACTTCATACTATGATAATACTGTAGATAATACATAAGTTATAGACGTTACATAACACTACTTTGTACATTGTACAACAATACAATATTATATAACTTTATATTATATATCTACATACAAGCTATAGACTTTAAACAACACTGCATTATTAGATTATACTATATAGTCTATACTATTCATATGTACTATGTATATTTTACACATGCATTGTTGTATAACACTACAATACACTGTTATATACTGTGCATACACTACATTATAGATCATTCATAACAGTACATTGCAGATTATTCATAGCACTACAGTACACTATTATTATATACTATTCAGTGCTATATAACACTATTGATCATACGTAATTTATAGACTTTACATAACACTACATTATAGATAGATACATACAGAAGTTGTAGTTTTTACATGACAATACATCAAAGATGATACAAAACACTACAATTCATTGCATTATATATTATACATAACACTGCAGATCATACATAAATGAATATTTATACTTGATATAACACTACATTATAGATTATACATTGCACAATACACTATGTTATATACTATACATAACACTACATTATAGATAATACATAATATTACAGATTATTCCTAGCACCACAATGCACTGTGTTATATACTGTATATTACTACATTATAGATCATACATACCATGCATTATAATGCATACCACTACTTTGTATATCACTACAGTACACTGCGGAACAATGTATGCATAATATTACATTACATCGGTAAGTATACTGTACATAACACTACATTATTGGTCATACTTAAAACTTCATTGCACAATGTTATAAATAATAAACAGTGTGGTATGTAGTGTATGTACTAGCAACACAATTTATAAATATCTTCATGCCCCATTGCACAACATTACATATCACAACATTATAGATGATGTGTAACACTACATTACACCACATTAAGCAGTGCTGGGTGACTGTTATGAATGAGCAGTTCGTCTCTTTTATGTTCAGTTTCAACAGTTGCCTGCAAATTTAAAGAGAAGAGCTACAGTCCAGGAGAGAGCTGGCATCCTTATCTCGAACCGTTTGGGGTCATGTTCTGCATTCGCTGTACCTGCACTGAAGTACGTACGTCTGCTTGCTAATAAAACAATCATGTGAATACATTTCTACAAAATAATGTGTCTGGTTTATTTATTTACTTACTTTAAGGACTCTAAATGTGGTCAGGTTGAAAATGTATTATATTTCAAAAGCAAACACACACACACACACACATCGATGCCAAGGAATGAACTTTGGTCATTTGAAAATATTTGTGAAAAATTATAACTGGAGTAAAAAAAAATTAAAAACTTTTTATTTCAACTGCTAGAAATTATATAGCCATAAGTATGTGGACACTTGACATGAGATAGGTAGGCATCCAATTTCCAGAACTTACAACAACAGTTGGCCTTCTGAGAAGGTTTCTCACAAGACCTAGAAGTCAGTAAAAGGCATTTGAATGCTTAATTTGAAAATTGTTTATCTGTTTGCTTTACCTATTTATGTAATTACTGCTTCCAATTAATCAATGTGTGTTACATTTGCTCTATAACAACTTGAAGTCTGTTCACGTGAAGTGTAACGCCATCAAGTGCCCCAGTCTGACCTGTGCCAATCAAGTGACGGACCGTCAGCAGTGCTGCCCGCGCTGTACAGGTAAAGTCTCCAAGTTCTTAAATTAACAGTTTAATCCAAAATATTTGAAGTGTCCTGTCTGGAGTCTGTTTCCTATATTTAGCCTATTAACTGGTGGGATTTTTAATGAAGTTGTTTAAATTTCTTTAAAATGATGTGCTAGTTTTATTTGAAAGCATGTTGTCCAGCTGGCATGGATGTGCCCAGTAATCGTCTAATTTAAACACTAAGATGAAGCACACCTTGATTTTTTTGTTGCAACTGAAGAGAGCATTTTACATACACTCGTGAGGGGCCAAAACTATATGATCATCTCACCATGACCAGAAATAAAGGAGACAAAATAAGAAACTAAAACAAAATACAACTCATTTTGGATGCTCAGAGCCAAAGCAGATGAAAGAAGTGCAGCAAATATTTCCATACTTCAGTAATTTAGTATTTGAATGTATTTACAAATTATGAAAGGCTAAGAATGGCAAAAAATATATGTATCAAAAAATAGACCAAAGTCTGTGGTTAGATTGTATTGAAAGGCTTTTGCACAGCAGGAGTCTCAGACCTTAATAAACTGGCGATGTTCATGCACCACCTTGAACCTCGTGCTTGTACAAAAGGTCCTGATGCGTACTTTTCACTTGTTCTAATGGGTGTTTTAAAAAGATCCAGACTTGCTACTTGAAGGGTTTGTGGTACCGAACCGTGTTTGACAGTGTTAGGGAAATTTTGTAGACAAGCCTCTTAGTTGATTAAATGTGGGCAGCTAATAAGAAACAGTGAAGGATGTTGCCATGCTTGCATTAAAAAGCAGGCATGCTGGAGCTCTTTTGTTATTTAATGAGTTGCAGAGGTCTGGCCCAACCTGGAAAAACAAATCTGCAGGAAATAGACAGACACATACAGACCATAATAGAATAATATATGTTATATTTAATATAATAAAATATTTCAAACTAGGATAGACAAAATGGTGCATTAGAGAGCCAATCCCAAGACAGGATAAATATCAGGAAGATTATCTGTTGTTAAAAACGATATCAAATCTATAATGTGGATCAGGATCCATTGTGGCAACCTCTAACGGGAGCTAAAATCAAATCAAAGTGTCTACAATTTTGTAATATATTGGCTACAATGTTTTTTGTAAACAAATCATGAGCACAATTTGTACTGTATAAATGATATTTTGATGATGATTAAATGTTTGGGGAGGACTTAACACACCTACACGGGTTCCTGTGGAAGTCATTTGTGACAGAAGTTGAATTTTTAAGCACGTATAAACAATCAAACGTTCAGCTTCAGCATCACTGTTCTTCTTATTCTCATTCACAGATGAGCAGCGAACCCCTGCTGGTTTGAGAGCCCCTGTTAAAACTTGCCGCCATAATGGAATCGTGTACCAAATTGGGGAGAGGTTCACCAATCCTGACCTGTTCCCCTCACGCCAGTCTAACCAATGTGTTCTCTGCACATGCTCTGTAAGTCACTGTAAATTATTTATTTATTTTACAATCAGGAAAAAAGAAAACTATACTCTACAGCTTATGATAAGAGATGAAGTTTAAAATAAAATCCTGCTTCGTAACTTCAGTTTCTTTTTTTCTGACCCAGAATGGAGAAATCTTCTGCGCTCTGAAAACATGTCCACCCATCACATGTTCGTCACCCATCTCGGTTCCAGATTCTTGCTGCTTGGTTTGCAAAGGTGATCCCTGTTAGGCCTGAGTAACTGCATAAAGTTTTGATAAGTGTTAATAATAATAAGTTTTAGTGTTTCATTATTATATTAAGTAAGCTTCAGTGTAAAGTGTATTGGTACATCTCTAGTCGTATGTGTGGTAATCAGTAATTAATCGTAACAGGTGCAATTTTCAAGTAGAATTCGTCTGGAACTGTAACTTTTGTTTCTCTAAACTCATCAGAGGGTTTACCGGACATACATTCGTACGAAGACGGGGGACAGCAACTGAACCGAGGAGTCGTATGTTTACATTTACATATTTACTAAAACTAACAATTATTTTGCAATATGACATGTTACCCAGCTTTAATAAACGTGCCCAGATAAATATGTCATCAGTTGTATCAATTAAAGCTGATATATTAAATTTTACATAAACTGAATGCCGATTTCTCACTTAGAGGCACTGTGTGGATCACTGCGCCAGGGAGCAGGTGAAGAACCGAGCTGTACGGGTTCCTCCACCAACTCTTCGAGGTACTGGTAGAACCCTCAACCTACAAACTCTGAACCTCAAAGGAGCTGCTGAGACCACCGTCAAAATCCTTCTTCAGCGCAAACACCAGAAAGGTGAGATTTAGAGGATGGGGGTGGTCATGTTCATGGTTTTAAGTTAATGTCCGCAAGATTATTGGTCCGTGAAGCTAATGAGCCACAGCTGAACTTCTTTAGGTGCTTTATTTTAAGTCTTTAAGGGCTGGACTCTAGACCATTTAGTGGAGGCTAACTTTGGTTTAAAACTGTTGGTTAACTGGTTGATTGTCTGCCTGGTTGCTTGATTGTAAATGGTTATTTGGTTGATTGAGTGATTGATTAGTGTATTGTTTTATTGTTGGGATAATTTGTTGGTTGGCTGGTTGATTCAGTGGTTTGGCTGCTTGGTTGGCTGGGTAATTTGTTGGTTGATTGGCTGATTGATTGGCTGGTTGGTTAACTAATTGGTTGATTGGTTTGTTGTTTGATTGGAAGGTTGGTTGTTTGGCTGGTTAACTGGTTGGATTATTCTTGTTTTTACTTGGAAATATATTTAATTGTTATAGTCTTTTTAATGTTAGTGTTAGTCCTGTTAGGTACATGTATAAAAAAACAGGAGATGAAATGTTCAGTCAGAGATAAACTTTGCAACGTTTAACTCAATCTTGTTTGTCTAAGTTTGTTTATACAGTGGAAGGACGTACTCGCATGGTGACGTGTGGCACCCCCCTGTAATGGGGAAAGTTCTGGAGTGTGTTGTGTGTTACTGTAAAGATGGACTACAGGAGTGCCGGCGCATCACATGCCCGAGCCAGTACCAGTGCAAACACCCCGTTAAACCAGAGGGGAAGTGCTGTAAAATCTGTCCAGGTACCAAGATAAGATAAGATATTCCTTTATTAGTCCCACAGTGGGGAAATTTAACAAAAATATTTCAAACAAAATATACAAAATATAACAAAAAACACACCCAGTATCACTGCTCATCTATAAGATCATTTAACCATGCGTTAAAAGTTTATTAAAATATTGTACAGTCGTTAAAGTATTTATTATTTTTATTATCATTATTTTTAATTATTTTTTCTCTCTCATGTATTTCGCAAAAATGCAGATATAAATCTAATAGTTAGAGATGTAGTACAGATCTTTTCATACCCCAACTGTATGTTTTGTAGCTTTATTATTTTTTTAAACCTAATACATTAATAACTTTGTTGTGTGTGAATATTCATCTCTGTATCCATGTATTTCTTTATCTGGCAGAGACAAAGTCAGACACTAACAGGACAGAATGTATTCCTGGGCAGGACTGCAGCGTCCTGGTGTATAAAATAAAACCTGGTGCTTATGCGAAGGACACGGTGCGAAAGATCGCCATCGAGAGAGAAGGAAACGCCAAAGTCGAGGTGCAAGTGTGGAAAACGGTTGAAGGTACGAAATACTAACTACTCTTATCAGACTTGATTATGTTTTACGGATGTAACGATAAAGTTTCTTTTAATGTTCCTACTACTTAAGAAAATAAATGAAGTAAAATACTGTATTTGTGATTATCTTTTACTACTTATTTTATCTAAATTTAAAACAAATATAATGTCATCACTCTCGGAAATGCTTTAGCAACTGCTT
>JAOUQU010435033.1:0-20125 GCA_028566735.1 Ammoglanis amapaensis | reverse complement strand
TCTGTTCATCCTGCATTTTGTAAAGTTGCTTTGAGACAATATCTATTGGAAAAAGCGCTAAATAAATAAAGTTGACTAAAGTTGACAATTAAAAGAAAAAAACGGTGCAGATAGTTGTTAATTAATTAATCTCCAATTAACCTGTTTGGATATTGGAAGGAAACCGGAGTGCCCAGAGGAAACTCATACAGACTCAGGGAAAACGTGCAACCTGGGGCCATGACTGTGTGCAATAGAATTAGTAATTGTTTGCTGTGATGAATGTGATTAAAGTGTAAAAGATGCACAATTCACACAGAAAGCACAGACCGCCACACCGGGGAGTCAAACCTGCGACCATCTTGCTGTGATGTCACAAAATCTCACTTTGTCGCCCCTGTTGTTTTCTCTGTTTGTTGACTCAACTGTAATCTATTGCAATGTACTGCCCTTTTCAGGGCAAATCACCCAACAATTATTCAAATAAATAATGTTGCTTGGTTGATTTTGATGTTTATTCAAGGCAGTTTTGTTTTCTTTAATGTTGTTATGCATCTCTGTCCTGGTTTTAGTTCCTAGGTGGCTCTATGGGTCCATTCTATGTGGAGTTTGGATATTATTGCTATCTGGATTTCCTCTTATAGTTTGTTCTTGCTATTTAATATATATTTAATATTTAATATATTGCTATTTAATATATGCATAATACTATTAAATTCAAGGTGGGTAGCACAGTAGCTTTACAGCAAGAAAGTCCTGGGTTATCCAGGTGGGGCAATTCGAGTCCTGACCTTTCGGTGTGGAGTTGAGCATATGAGCATGTTCTCCCTGTGTCTGTGTGCATTTACCCTGAGTGCTCAGGTTTTCTGCCACAGACCAAAAACATTCAAGTGAAGTAAACTGGTAATACAAAATTGTCCACGATTGTTTTTGATATAAACTAATCACCCTTGTACCAATTAACCTATTAATTAATAAATACAGCGTGTCTGTCTTGAATAGAACCAAAAGTGTAAAGCATGACATTTAAATCCAAATAAACAAACCAAAAATATTACAGTTATTAATTAATTTCGAGTTAAATTTTTTACCCTGCAGACAACGGAAAAAAATGACTGACGGGCAATGGCGCCGTGATGCACTACAGCCCCCAGAGTCCCTTGCGATCTGCCTCATTGTAACCAGGATGTAGTACCGTTGTCAAGCAAACAGCCCCAAAGCTGTCTAGTAAGCTCCGTGGAGAAGTTGCTAATGTTTAAATAACTTTTTTCTTTACTTACTTGTATAATATTTTCCTCTGCAGCATCCAAGGTAAGACAATCTTTTTTTATTCTTGGACTTATTTTACATGTATTAACGCTTGGTAAAAGCTTGTAGAAAAATATGATTGTTTTATATAATGAAGTATATATTTTGCAGTGCAATTTCTCATACACTGTAGTTCATTTACCCCCTACACAATTGAACTTTAGTTACATGTTGTTAATTCTTGGGGTTTACTCTTATTTAGCCATAAAAGTTTCAGCTCTTCTGGGAAGTCACAACCTTTAGGAGTGTATTTATGTCAATATTTGACCATTCTTTCAGAAGCACATTTAAATGATGCTGGATGAGATGCATCGATCAACCCCAAAGAGACCATTGGCAGTTGGTGATGCCTTGGCATCGGATTTCAATAGTCTTGTTCCATACCTTCCAGCATTTCAACAACCATCTTTACGACCCTCCCGGTTTGGAAGTGGCACTACATTGTAGTGGCTGTTTTGGTCTAAGTGGCAATTCAGCATGTCTTTAGACAGTGGCAGAAAAGCGAAGTACCTGGTGGAAACCCACAGGGGCATGGGGAGAGCATGCAAACTACAAACAGAAAGCCCCACCTGGGTCTCCAGCACAGGACGTTTGCCTTAAGCTGACACCAGATTTGTTATGTTCAGTTAATATCATGGCTCATCCATCCGTCGCTCATTCATGTCTTGCTGGACCTTGTTAAGTGGGGACACAGCAAAGGTTAAATAACCTGGGTTTGATCCCCAGATATAGGGGATAGTTTCCTTTAGTTTTTTGTTTGCTTTTTCTCCCTGTGTCTGTGCAGGTTTACTCTGGGGTTTCCGGTTTCCTTAAACAGTCCAAAAAACATGCATTTGAGGTGAAAATTATCCATAAGTGTGTTTCATATAACCTTGGGTACTGAGGAAACCTTTGTAATGAGTAACATGTCATGTCATGAATGTAACCAAAATGAAAAACATGACTTTGCTTTGGGATCTGGTGTACAGTTATGTTGGAAAAAGAAGGGGCCATCCCCATAGTGTCCCCACAATGTTTGGATTAAGAAATTATCTCAGTATGCAAAAAAATTAAGACTTCATTTCACTGGAACTAGTGGGCTGAAAAATAACTGTACATCACATCCCACACCCATCAAACTTTAAACTTTGTACAATATAATAGTTGGTACAATATAAGTACAGTCCTCAGACTTCTCTATCGGATTGCCCTTGAGTCTGGTGTTGACGTGCTTTACACCACTGCAGCCGATGTTTTGCAATGCACTTATTGATGTAAGGCCTGGATGTTGAAGCTTGGCCATGGAAAGCCTTTCTATGAAGCTCACTATACTCTGCAATTGACTTCAGATTGTTGGCGACTTCTGCCCGCACCTCTTCCACTGACCATTCATTTTACGTTGCCTACTATTTTGTTGCGGATTTGCTGACATTCCCAGTCACTTCTTATCATGGTACCATGCTGTAATTCCGTGTGCTCCTGAGAGCAACTCATAACTCATATCGCGAACTGTTGCATGGACTAGTTACGTCTTTTGGGAATGTAGTGTGAAGTGTGTGCATATCCCAATTTGTCATGACATGTATATCAACTTTTTTTATTTTACATTTGTGCTTTTTTGTATCTAAGACAACTATATTTTTCTGTAACACTGCAGCACAAAGGGCGGTAATGGCTTAGTGGTTAAAGTACTGGCCAAGAGACTACAAGAGGATAATGCCTGCTAAATGCTGAAAATGTAGATGTAAATGCAACATCAAACCTAAATGCTTATGTGAGCACATTGTTTAGGTATCTGGTGGCATGAGAAGATGAATTCAGTGAAGAGGCTTGGCACAGCTCTATCCTCTGTGACAGAGTTTGGAGAATCTGGACTAATAAGTCCTGAAATAAGTGAAGAACCTGACCTACTGTTTGATTTCTACATTTCTCCTCAGAATCTGGTAATATCCTTCAGTTAAATGCATCCTCACAGGATTACGTCTAATTAAATGAATCTGATTGCGAATGTCTTGTAGAGAGATGTGTCTGGATCAGATGATTTAGAGAAAGTCACAAGTCTGGAGATGTGTGTTGACACACAGCAAAAAACCCTGGGAAACTTTGGTGAGATTCATTAATATGAGATACAGTACTTAAAAAAAATATTTTGATGTTATTTAGATTTTTTAGACACACTTACATTGCATTGTGAATTATGGTCAAATACACAAGAAGTCGATTGTTGTAGCACATTTATTGATTATTGAGTTGACATCTTTGTGAGTCTTTCCACCCTGAACACCTAGGAGCAACTTATATACAGTATATGTTACTTGGGCTAAACCATGGAACATGAAGACGCATCACCGATAAGCTCATCTTTAGCAGTTTCAATTTCTTCAGCACTGTCACTATTTTCCACGAAATAATCATCACCACTTTCAAATCCACAACAGTCAAGTGTTACTTGCTCCAAAGTTATTCATGAATCATTGAAATCACATTCAAAATTTCTCTTTCATTCCATTTATTTGGGATCAATAAATACCTACCTACCTACTAGGCAAGGTCTTTTAACCCTTAGTCTCAATAATCAGGTGGAGATGGATTTGGGTCCTTTATGTGGGGAGTGTGCATATTCCCATGTGTATTTCGTTTTTTTCCTAGAACTCTGCCTCTTCTCCCACACACACACAGTCCAAATACGTGCCAGTGAGGTGAACTGGAGATACAAAATTGTCCATTACAGTGTTTAATCTGTCCTGTCATGAACATGAGCCAAGTACAAAAGTAAAAAAAATAAATAAACCTTATGAGAGGTGAACTTCCGCTTTGATTTCTGAAGGCCTGGGTACAGATAAGAAATTTTAGATATAAAATTGTCATTTATACAAAGTGTTTTATAGAGATTGTGTTTTATTTAGTACATAAAATGTCCAAAAATGTTTACAGCCTGCAACGTTTAAATATTTTCCCATGCATATACTTTTTCGATTGTTATGTTTTTATAGGTAATAGGTTACTAAGAAAGTTATTAATCCCTGTCAACTCTTGTAGTCCTGACAGCTCTTTGAACGATTTAGAATATTGAGCTCACCAATGCTTTTTTTCACATCCCCCATCTTGTATCCAATTCCTTTATAGTGTCCTTTTTCATTACTATAGATCTTAATTTAACCAAGAAATGACCACCATAACACCCACACAATCTGATTTTACAAAGGGCCAGAGCAACTCACACACATGAATTTCCCTTCAACCAGCCAGCTGACAAGTACCCAAACATGTTTGATCGAATGTCGAATAGACATGATTTGTGTTGTGTATATATAATTGTTGATAGTTTTTGTATAGCTGTCAAATAAATTTCACAAATCTGTTTGCATACTTATGCTGGCAGTGATGATGTGCCCAAAATATCTAAAATCAGTTTAACATGTCTATAATGTTTATTGTTTACAAATTAAAGATTAGTGCTAAATTAGTGTAGGCCACATCTTCTGAATGACTGAGTTTATGTAAATAATATATATTTTGTGTGATTCAAGTTTCTTAGTTTTTTTCTGTAAACTCGCTACTTTGTGAAAAGTGTTATTTAAAAAAAATTATTTGAATTACCTTTTATTATATGACACTTAAAACAACAACAAATTATTGTCTGCTTATTATAATTAAGCTAATAACATTAAATGGGGGTCAGTCGTGGCTTGGTGGTTAGAGAACTTTCTGTATGATCTGAAGTGTCCTTGAGCAAGGCACCGTAAATTGCTGTCTGGGCATCGTGGCTAGGGCTGCCCACTGCACCAAGCTGGTGTGCTCACTGGTGCTTCTTAGTGTGTGTTCACTATTGTGTGTTAAAATACAGAGGACTGATTTCACAATGTGCAGAAAGTATTCTAAATTCTATAATAATAAAAATAAATAAATAAAAACAATAATAAAGTAAAAACGTTTTTACTGGATGTTGTTGTTGTTTTGCATTTCAGATGTCACAGATATTAAATCTCATTCTTTTTTCTTGCAGGTGTGTACTTGCCCAATCTTGTACAGTTAAATATGAATAACAGTTTTATCGTATCTGTGCGGTAAGAGTCGTTTTATTTTCACTGCACTATATTGTTACTTTCGTTTTGATTTGTAAATTTAACATATAATAGTAGATATGGATTTGCCGTAGGTATGTGTGATATCATTTTGACCTGTCCAAGAGTTTCCTGTCCTATCATAATGCATGTTCAATAATCTACCTTCACAATTTCCCAAAGTTGAATCACTTGTCTAGACACAAAGTTTGGACCAGATGAACTGATTTAACATTGTGGAGTCGGTTGCATGCAGACATATGACACATTTGTACTTAACAACGGCTTCCTGTTATAAATACCTGTCTGAAATTTGAGGTTGTATTCTTGTTATTTCTTTTCTGAGTAGTGTGAGGTAAATGGACCCAGCTAGGCTTCAGGAACTGGCAAGTGTTCCTACTTTTCCTACTTTTCCTACTTTTCTTTACCTTCTATTGCATTTAAAGGAAGCAGTTGAGTCTGCTTCTAATTTGGTAATAGCCAGTATTAGCCAGTTGAAGGCCTTCTGCGACATAGCCAAAATGGCATCCTTTTAATGCATGTGATGTCATGTCCATCACTGTATTGACACATAAAGACAAAGTATGTAGTTTACCTTACCTTTATATTAAATGGTATGGGCATTTGTACACATGTATACACTAAAACAAACATTTGTACTTTGGAATTCTTGTTAGTGTGATGTAGATGGTTCCAGCTGTGCTTCAGGAACTGGTGAACTTATTTGAATAGTCAGGAACAGCACAAAACCATAGTATGCTACAGATGTGAGGCCTCTAGTTCCCAAAGGACTATCCTTGTGTTGCATCACAGTTCATCATTTCAGAAGACAGCAAATCCTGTAAATCCTTCTTCCTGAATTTGTTGGTGTTGTATGTATAAAGACTAAGAGTCTCAAGAGAGGGCTTTATTAAGTTCGGCCATCTGGAGAACAGGTTCAGTAGACAGTTGTTCATATGGAGAAAACATGCTCGAGTGAATATTGTGTATCAAGAATCAGATGTTCAGATCGGGACCTGGTGGCTAAATGGCTAGCACTGTCGCCTCACAGCAAGAAGGTCCTGCATTTGATCCTCAGCTGGGTGGTCTGGGTTTTTCTCAATATGTTTGTGGGTTTACTCTGGGAGCACCAGATTTTTTCCCAGACCAATCAGTTTTTTCATAAGTGCACTGTAATTTAGTGCATAGTCTGCACTGAGCACTTACTTCTTAGTGCACACTTTCAGGGGAAAGTGATGTCTGAAATGGAACACTACAATTTGGGGGAGTGACGGAGTAAGATTTTATTGTGGTTCTCTAGCGAGTCTAAAATTTCTATGATTTTTTATGCTTGTATTTCCTTTACTCCATATATTATCCATGAAAATTGAATATTTGTCAATTATCAACACTACTTACATTTCTATGAAGCAGTTGCCTCCGCTTATGATTTGGAATTGGCCTTCCCTTCCACTACATAGGCAAAATGGCATCCGTTTAGTGCACATCGTTTTTTAAGTGCTCAGTTCGGGTACTTTCAGTAGTTTCATGGTGTTTCTTGGACGCACTAAAGCATTGTATTCAAAGTGTGCAAATACACACCTACTAAATTGTCCTGTAGTTGAATGTATGGTTGTGTGTGTGTCTATGTCGCTTTTGCTCTGGACTGGCACTCGTCCAGGATGTTTCTGTGTGCCTTTCACTTATTGAAAAAATCAATGAAACAACAATCCCAGAATTCTGTGTGAACCGACTTCTCGGACAAAAAATAAACATGGTGATTGCATTCCCATCGTTACTGACAACAGCATAAGCTGTAGTAGAGGGGACACAGCTTGAAAAAAGGCAAATGTTAGACCATTGGTTATGAATAATGATCTCACTAACTATGATCCTTTTTACAATTTTAGTGCATTGTCTTTGATTGCAAAATATAAATCTCAACGATTATTATTGATAAACTTTGATAAGTGAGGAAAGGGTGGAGAATGGACAAACAGGAATTCAGCACATATGACATGGTAGCATTTCCTGCTTTGGGATTGTGCAGCTACGTCCAGAGAAAAGTGGTTCAATTGTGTTAATGAGGGAAAAGCATCAGGGCAGATTGTAAGATGTAGAGGGAAGTTGTGTCTTATTGTTTTGTGTTTCCTCAGGGATCTTGGAACCACTCTGTCCCACCTCCAAGTGCTGTCACTGGTTCGATGCTGCCTGACTGACTTGGCCGGAATCCCTTCTTTCTCCTCACTGAAGGTACTACCGGTATTCATGTGATGTCATTGCAGCTATTGCTTTGCTTTTGAATGTTTCATTATTTGTGTCCAATTGTGTCAGACTTTCTTTCCAATAAAGTCTCTGACATGTGGGTAGCTGCTGTATGCATTTTTCCACCTGCACTTTGACCAATGTGCATGCCAATCAGCACTGTGTACAAAGAGATACAATCTGGACATGCACTTCTTATCTCTGAGTTTTTTTTTTACCATTTACCATTCAACAATTTTAGGTTACTAACGATTTAATTCTATTTAATGTATGAAAACTTTTGGGTTATGAACTAAATTATCATGTGAATGAAACATATGACATCACAAACAAGTGCATGATTTTAAGTTGTTTTTTGAGATGTTTTATTTGTATAAAGGTCAATTAGGGCATATGAGTAACAACTTTGTTTTTGGCAGTTGTTATTCATACTTTTGGAAATGTATATGGCAGTGTTCTTTATACTTAAAGCTGACTATGTAGGAAGTGGGACAGCAAGTTTTTACAACACCCAAAAATTTAACATAGGATTTAACATAAGAAGAGTTTAATTTTATAACATTAGAATTATTGGGAACCAATTACATTTGTAAGCTGATGTTCCACTGAAAGTGATTTAGTTATGGGAGATAGAACCTATCTGTATTGAATATATTTGTTTTTTATATTAACCTTGAGCATGTGGCCAATCAGAACAACCTGCAGCCAGAACGGAGACTCGATATAATGAATTGAAGATCCCAGCTCTGTTGTTGTTTATCATTGTTTTAGCTTTTTATAGTTTATAGATTACCTGCCCTGTATCATCTTAGCAAATTCCAACAATTGATTTCAGTCTTTAATAATTCTAGAAGATTCCCTCTATGAGAGGACTGTAGCAAACTTTTGAATAGTTGGCATGTATGTTGATGACAATTGTTTCTTCTGTCTTTCCAGGAGTTGTATTTGGCCTACAACAATGTGTCAGACTTGAGCCATTTAAGCATGCTGGAGCAACTGGAGGTACTGGACCTTGAAGGGAATGACGTTGATGATTTAGTACAAATCCAGCACCTGGGTCTGTGTGGACAACTTAGAATTCTGACCCTCGATGGAAACCCTGTATGCACATGCCCTCATTCCGAAGCATCACAGGTACGGCAAGACCAGAATGATGCAGTAACAGAAACTGCAGTCAAATGTTAAATATTCAACAAATTATTTACAACACTTTCATCCAAAGCGAAAGCGGTTGAAGGTTCAAGGACTTGCTTAATATTATTCGTGAAATTAATTCAATGTTTTAATAGTTAAAAGAAGGAACGAAACATGAATGAGTATAACAGAGAATTCACTCATTTGAGATAAAACACATATTTATCACCTCATATCAGACTCAAACTGTTGGAAAATCAAAAACATTTGTTATACAGTATATTAAGTAATATTTTATTAGTTGAGTTTCTGGAGCTTAAGCTTTATGATCGGCTTTACCTTTAAGCTATGTGTGCTGCTATGGTGTTTACACATTTACATCATTAGCTATTTAAAAGAGTTTAATCTTTATTCTTCTATTTAAAAGTGTACTCAGATGATGCATGCATGTTCTTAGTCCCAGTGAATCCCGAGTTTTAGTATCAGCAATAGGTTGTAGGCCACGTTAATTGAGCCTTCGAAATGGGACAGCCTTGGCATGCTAGTATGGTAAAATAAATATTATATTACATATTTTATAAAACATAGCATTGATTTTGCACTATTAGTGTAAAGTTTAATGATAAGAGGGTTTTTCATGTGACAGAAAGTGTGAGACAAAGAGAGCTGTGCTAAGTGATGCTAAATGTGGGCAATGATGGCATACATCTTTCTAGATCTAGTTAGATCTTCATCTCATGGACTAGCATTCATAATGGGTTCTGTGTGTCATCAAAATGCATTTAGGCTCTGTCTAATGTTTGATCTTGGCATGTCAGGCTGCATCCATTTGCTGAAATTGAATAGAAATGAGAACCACTGGCACAATCTAAGAGACATAAAAAGAGATCTGAACCCCAGATACAAATACAGTTAATACAGTAAGCAGTAGTTGAGTCATGTTATTAGGACCATTAGCTAATATGTAGAGTAATGAAGCACGACAGCAACTGGATGTGCTGGGAGAGACTGAGTAAGTTCCTGGATGGTTGTCTCAGGTATCTGAACCATTCTGAGTGCAGTGCATCCATGAGCTACTGATTGGTATGTAGAAGAGGATCCACACAGTTGACACCACAATCGAGGTGGTCCCATAGTAGTGTGGGACGTGTCTGGTCATGTGACATTTCCACACCGTATATACATGTTTCTGTTTCTGCTGTGCATTGTGTACGCAATTTATTATTTTTTTTAATAAAAAATAATAATGATATTAAACAGGTTTACAAAAAAACAACAAAATCAAGTTAAATATATTGTCTCTAATACACTCTGTAAATATGGTTTGGTTGTTTATTACGATCCTGTTTTACACAATCATAGGCTGGACATTGACTTATTGGTCCCGTGATCAATTTCCAAGTACACCGGGAGCTTTTTGTGCAGCGTTTTCATGTTCTCCGGTTGCTCCGGTTTCCCCCCACAGTCCAAAGACATGCAAGTAAGGTAGATTGAAGATATACAATTATCCATGACTGTATTTGATGTGATTTGTGTAAAAAATGGCCATTTACTTTCGTGAATGTTGCCTAAAGTGTAAAACATGACTTAAAAAAATATAAATAATGATTTTGTATCTTCAGTTTATTTCACCTGGATGTTTTTGGATTGTTGGGAGAAAGTAACCCACATGGGCAGAACATGCAAGCTCCACACAAAAGAACTAGGTGAGACTACCCCAAGTAAGGGTTGAACCCAGGATCTTCTTCCTATGAGACAACAGTGCTACTGATTTAGCCATGCTCTTTATGTCAAGATGATTGAAAATCTGCTACAATTTTTTTAAATAGTAATTTTTTCAAACGGTGGCATGGATAGATTTGTTTGGACTCTAATACTCTCAAAAAGTTGATTGGGTGCAATATAATAGACATAATAGACTTGTGCCGAGGGCATGGATGAAACAATTGTCTGCTAGGGACTGCACATGATGAGACAATCAGGCATCCCCAGCAGATTGAATATGCTGATATTTGGAAGAAAATGGCAGAGAATGCTAAAAAACTAAATAAAACAAGTTTTTTTTTATAACTACAACACGTGAATGAATGCAAATAGGAAAAAAAACTGACATGCAAATGACAAAATAGAATGAATTCCTTGCTCTGGTTTTCTGGATGACTTTATTTGGACTCAGGAATGATGAATCTAGGGCAGACATAATTCTCTAAAGATGGATGTTTTGCTAATCACTTTACAGTTCCTTTTGGTGTTTGAACTGAGTCTGTGTTTGTTTTTACTGTTTGTGATGACCACACATAATTTAGTCTAATTTGAATTGTACTTTGATGTGTCCACCTATAGAGGATAAGCAATGCTAGACCTCTGGAATAAACTTAAAACAACATTTACAGTGTGGTACAAAAAAGCTAGAGATAATATAGGTGCTACTTAACACCAGCGTGTTGGATACCTTGATTTAAACGTTGCTTCTTAGTCACCAGAATTTATCATTTTATCCCTGTTGTCGATATATGTTAGGTTGACAAATACTGGGATCAGAACATAAAACATAAAGACTGTGTCATCAATACAAGCAATGTACAGTAGCCTGGAATATTGTTTACAATTGATTTTAGAGACATTATTTGATTGGGTATTTGATTTTGGCTTCAAAAGATATCATGGCACAAGGAATATAAAGTTATATTTGAAATGTTGGCAAGCATAATTCTGTTTGTAGCTCTGGCAGGTAAAAAGTTATAGGCTCTTAAATGGCTTATGATTTGCAAACAGTACCAGAAACCTTAAAAATTCAAACGGAGGTATCTCAAGAAGTAATTGTGATAGAAAAGTAATCATTTTTGTAGTTGTGATAGTACAGCTTTATGCACCAAAATCAAATTCTGAGCTGGTTCGAACAGAATCTGTGGAATAGTCATGGGAAAATGTTATACCTTACTCACCTTTTTCTTTTTTATGCATGACTTACAGGCGCCTAAGTACAACTACAGGTCTGCTGTGAGGAAGTTAATTCCACAGTTGGAGTTTCTGGATGATGCACCAGCAGAAGAGGAAGAGCACCGCTGCTCTAGCACTACGATGGACGACTGGTCTTTGCTTAAAGAGTCCATTAAAGACATTCCTCTTGAAGCAGACCCTGTCAATGATTGCATAGAACTTCTAGGTGACCTTATAAAGTCTGATTTCCCATTTGTTTACAGAATCATCAAAACATTATAATAATTTAAGAACCAAGAATTTTGTTTTCTTGTTTAAACAGAGCAGAGTTGCACAAGTGCATGTGACTTGGCCCGACCAGCTTCTGCCCAACGCCCGAGCTCTAGTGTTTGTTTTAGTAGTTTTTCAAGTCGTCCTAGCACAGCCAGGCCTTCCACATCTGGCACTAGATTTAGACCCAGCTCATCTGATTCTGATTCAGAGACTCTAGACTACCAGAACAGCGTACTTACACATGGTGAGAAGATTTTGTACTTTTAGACATCACTATTGTTATAAATTTAAAGATGAGCTTCTCTTGCAGTCCTAGAGAAATCACGACTGCAGCCTTATATCGCTTTAGACAAAACAACTTGTATGCAAGTGTAAATAGTCATTTGAATTCTTTTATTTTTCATTTTATGTGCATAAGCAGACTTTTAAGTTGGATTTTATTGTTAGGTGTTGGAATGGTTCTCTTCTGTGGTAATCCTTTACAAGCAGTTCGAGCTAGAAGACAAAAGAAAATGACAGAGGTGTCACAGGTTTGTTTTCCTTGTAAAATCTACATTCTACTATCTATTACCTATGATTATGTTCTGAAAATTATTTAAATATAAAACAATGGAAAGAGCACTGCCCAGAGAAGTGTCTATAGACCCCTCTACAAGTGAGGTTAGTTAAATTGCGTAGTTAGTATTGATAGCCACGCTTTGTTCAAACTTCAACATGATTGTTGACAAAAAATGCTTTAATTTGGTTTTCTGTTTTTCTCCAATAACTACTACAGGGCCTGTCTGAAGGATAGCTAATACACAAAACATTTTATTGTTATTACTAATTGTTGTTATCAATTATGGCATTAACTCACAATCACAACAATAATTTTGAAGGAGAAATTTAAAGGAGAATTCTGGTGTGAAATGGACTTGGGTTGTATTAAAACATGATAATGAGTACTATCTTTCGTAACATAGTTCACAAATATGGATGGATATATGGATGGATGGATATACATAGGCACTTTTTTATGTACATTGTGCCACTTTTGTTTAAATTGTAGGTTTCCAACTTTCTTTCCCGGCCATGTATTCAGCTGGGCCGCTATGTTCCTGAGCATACGTACGATTTTGAAGAGCCTAGCAGTCAGGACAGAAGCAATGTGTTTGCTGAACTCAAAGCCTGGAGGACAGAACACAGCAAGTACTAATAAATATAATACATAGTTTGCACTTTATTATTAGCCTTTTTGGGATCTCAAATACTGAGCAGCCACATAAATACAAACTTGAATTGTTCTTCATATAGGGCTGGGTTAAAGCCAGATAGGGTTTCTTTGTAGTTGTTGTCTTGTGGTTAAAGTTTTGGACTGGTAATGGTAAGGTTATTGGTTCAAACCCCATCAGGTTGGTTGCTGTGGCTGTGCCCTTGAGAAAGGTCTTTACCCCTCAATTGCTCAGACAAGAAACTGTGACATTATTGTAAGTTTCTTTGTATAAAAGTGGCTGCTAGCTGCCAAAAACATAAATTTATTAAAGTTGCAAGCTCTGATGGCCAGTGTGTTGATCAAGGTGTGTCTCTCTGCTAATTTGTGCTAATTTGCATGCACAAAGCTGATGTACACGTGTTGGAAATGCTATGGAAGTGCTATGGAAAGGAAATGTGTTGTAACACAATTGGACGTGCTAAATCAAAAGGAAATGGGAGAACATGTACAAACTAGTATAAGCCTTGTAGATTTTGTTTGTAGATTTGTTAGATTGTAGATTTGTTTGTTTCTTAACAGGCGTCTTCTGGCCATTGAGGATGAACGTCAGCCACAGGTGATGCAAATAATGCACAGTGATGATGAGATCAATGAAGATAATGCTAAGAACACCAGTAATGATTATGATGAAGGAGCTTATAGTCCTAGCCTGATCAGTGGAGAAGAGGAAGAAGAAAAAGATGGGGAAATTCTTTTATGTCAGAGAGATCTTGATTCTCCCGATTCTTTACTACACTCTCCACCTCCAGGTAACATGTTTTATTTTTTCTCCATGATTTAATTTTTAGGAAAAATGTCCAGTTTTTTATTATTGCCATGGTATGTCTTTGTACAGAAGTGTCCAAGCTGTCTTTATCAGACCCCATCATGTCTCCTTCTCCACCACCCAAAGCTGACAGTGGCAAGAGAATAGCAGAGATTCGAGCCCGTAGACTTAAAATAAGTAACTCGGGGATCGGTCAACAAGGGCTTTTGGATGAAACTCTTTTATTAGCTCCAACAATATCGGGAATTAATAATATGGACCCAAGGACAAAAAAGAATCAGCCTGCTCCACTTCAAATGTTTTATATGCCTCAACGACCAGGCTCCAGCCCTGTAAGCCGACCACCCAGAGAGCCCAGGTATGTGGCAGTTCTACTTTATTTGTGTGTGTGTGTGTGTGTGTGTGTGTGTGTGTGTGTGTGTGCTTTCTAGTGCCTGTTAAAGGTTGCTGTTATGATTATGATCCCTGCAGACACCTTGCTTTTCTAGGTTTCTTGATAAGGTAGAGGGTGATGGCTCTCTTGTTTATCAAATGCATACACCTACATTTTTTGTTTATGGCTCTTGGCTGCAACTTGATTCATTATCTATGACATCACAGATGTAAGGCTACACCAAGTGCACTATTACATAACTTTCCCCCAGGATATAAACTTCTAATAAAGACAATAATTACTATGACAACAATTTTTTGTTGTTGTTGTACTGCACATGCTCAGTTAAATTATGCTTTTTTAATACACATTTTTGTATTTCAGTTTAGGAAATCGTTTATCCATAGGCCAGCACCAGCCAATCATATGCTCTACAACTTCTGCGAGAATGAATCCCACACGTCCTCGTACAGCGAGAGCTGTTCTACAGAGACTACCTGTCCTCCCTGACAGTTTAAGTGCTGAACTGAAATAGGTACTTTTGCTCCTGAGACACTATGGTCCTAATCTGCAAAGAGAAGATTATGTGACTATGTGTGTAGGTGGTATATGAACTATGGTAAATTACTTTTTCATTTATTTATGTTCTGTGATTAATAAATTACATCGGAGTCTGATATCTTCATATGTACATATAAACTTTTTTATATGTGTATTACTAGACTGTATCGTGACCTTCAACCAGAACAAGTGACACTACATTACTCTGCTGTAGCATGCGCTTCCACCACTCCACACGACATTCCAATACTCGGCCACCACTCCATAAGACAGTGAATTTCACTGCTGTTACCTTATATACATTATATTGCCAAAAGTGTTTGCTCACCCATCCACATTATGGAATCAGGTGTTTCAGTCACTTCTATCCTGTGCAACAAACCCATGAAATTTCTAAAGATTCTACAGTCAACTGTCAGATATATTATAAGAGATTATGAGGGATGAATTAAAACAGAGACTGAGAGGCCTTCTCGTACCATCAGTTTGTAACCTCAAAAATGCACTTCTGAAAAAATGGTCTAAAATCCCCATAAACTCACTCCAGAACTTTGTGGACAGACTACACAGAAGAGTTGAAGCTCTTCTAGCTGCAAAGGGTGAACCAAAGTCATATTGAACATTCTGGATTAAGAATGGGATGTAATTTAAGATCTTATATGAGTCAATGCAGGTGAGCAAATACTTTTGGTAATACAATGTGTGTGTGTATATAATACACTACATATGTTTTAAGAAATAACTGTGTTGCCTTAGATGTTACAAATGACCTGTCACTATGTTTAACAAGAGGAACTTTCTCGAAATTCGAGCTTTAGAGAATTGGTTTTTAGAAGGTTAGTAAATGTAACTAATAAAATGAACTAGACAAGAATATACCATTATTGCTATTTGATCACCATCAGCTGATACCAAGCTTCACCTTTGGTTAGAGGGAATGTACACACGAGGGCGCTCTTTGAATGGACAACCTATTATCAATTTTCAACGGCACTTTAAAGGTGTAATATAAATTGTACTTATAAACAATACATTCTATGTGACAGTATTCTGTAAAACATTAACACTGGCAATAATGACGTGACTGTTGCTGTGGTGACAAAACAAGGGAAGTTATTGTCGATGCGGTTCAAAGGTTATTCTCATTTCCTTAACACTAATAAATACAATTTGTCATCAGTGATAATTTGTAACCGAAGTACACTGAGGGGTGGATAGTCTGAGATGATAAATATTTTAACTACTACTAATACACTAATATACCTATCTATCTATCTATCTGTTTGTCTGTCTGTCTGTCTGTCTATCTATCTATCTCTCTATCTCTCTGTCTATCTGTCTATCTATCTGTCTGTCTGTCTGTCTGTCTGTCTGTCTGTCTGTCTATCTATCTATCTATCTGTCTGCCTGTCTGTCTATCCATCCATCCATCCATCTATACATAAATACATATGTGCATGCATAATAAACAATTATAAATATGATGCTACCAGCACCACATTATATTTTCCTCACTTGTGGCTTCTTTGACATTATTTCACTTTTAATAGTTATTCATGTTATTCAAGTAATTATGAGCAAGTGATGAGCAATTTACTGTTAAATTTGCATTTTAACTTTTGTCGTGAAACCAGGTTTTCCAGGACAAGTAGTGCTACCCATAACACCTGTGTGGTCCACTGCAACACAAAAGATACACGCCAATTTCAAGTCAAGTTTTTTTTTATATCAACAACAATTTAAATCAGATGTAATAATACATTATATAAAATAATTGTCATGCTTCCAAAAAGGTCTATTGAGACATGAAGAAACTCCAGTGACATCATAGGAATTACTTTTGATTAAACATTGTCCACTGTTCAAAATCAAACGGTGTCCATTTTATTTGACAGAAAAGGCACCAAATCTAGAAAAGTCTCTTTATTTGAGTGAATATTTACACACCCTTTTATTTTTAATAGAATGCTAAATAAGCTAATAGTCAGGTGTTCAAATACTAATGTTTATGTAATGTACAACATATATAGCTGCAAACACCTGCATTAAAACAAACATAGTGTTTGGTTCTTTATTCATCAGTGTAACTTTCTTCTAGGGTTGCTGTGTGATCAGTGTCTCGTGCTCATTTTAAAAATTAGATTTGCAGAAGGTTGAAAAGCTGTATGGCACTCATCACTGTTTCATTATTCTAGGTATAGACCTCAATGAAACTTGTTTCATACATTCAGTGCCAAGATAGTGTTCATTTGTCTAAAACAATCAGTGATTTGACAGAGCACTGTCAACCCAAACAAGGTTTGAACGCTTTTAGAATGTTATCATGCATGTGACTCACTGCACTTATGTAATACTATGATGTCACTGATTGTGATCAACACATTATCTTACAGTTGGAGCACACAAAAGCTGCAGTGTTTGCTATTCGTCGTGAAGTAATTGCTTTGACCAACGTTCCTCGGAATTCCTTTCTCGTCTTCTCACTTGGAGGACCTGGTGAACGCATTGAGTGTGGCTGTCAGATTTTTGAACAAGTCCCAACCTGTATGACAAACTTTGCAGGTGTATTTGTGTGTAAATACAGATGAGAAAGCGCACGCATACTACCATGCCACTTAAAAATGCAACAGTGTTCCAATCAAATCCAAACAGTTAAAACAGTTGTTGATATTGAGCTGTTCACTTGTTCGAACTTGAAACAGAAATGTTTCAATGTTGGTATGTTCACTATGGCCAAAATGATATTTGAGTTGGGACCGCATATTTATTTAAATTTAGTTCAGTAAGTGACTAATTTTAGACCCATTTGTGACTAGACAGAATATGCCAGTCATAGCCTAGGGGTTAGGATACAGGACTAGTAATCCAAAAGATGCCAGTTCAAACCTCCCCAAAATTAGGTTCCCACTGTTGGGCCATGCCCTTAACCCATAATTGCTCTGATTGTATACTCTAATGTAAGTAGATTTGGATAAAAAATGTCTGCTAAATGCTGCCAATATAAATGACTAAGCCTTTGGTAGATCTTTCTTTTCATACATAATCATGATTCTGTTTTATTGGAACATGTTGCAGCAATGAGATCCAAATTTAATTTACAATAGCCACACACTCACTTATCCGATCATGCTGGATATGTTAGCTGGAGCTAATACCAGCTTTGTACTATATGTAAGGCACACAGAAACACATTCACACACCTTCAGTTTCTCAATTAAACCTGACTGCATGTGTTTGGACTGTCTGTGGAAACTGGAGGTATTAAAAAAAGTTGACAAGTGGAAAACATGCAAACTCCACACAGAACGGATCTGGACAGTTGTGCTTGGAGATCAAATACAGGACATTCTTGCTATAAGGCAACAGTGCAACCCACTCAGCCACTGTGATGCCCTTACAATGATTTAAAAACTGCAGTTTGTAGAAACAGCAAGTACTTTTCACAGTCGCCTTCGGCTTGCTTAACAGGGGTTTCTGTTCGTCCTGTATTTTGTGAAACGCTATATAAATAAAGTTGACTTGACTCTTCTTAGATAAATGCTTTAACTGCGTATACAATATGCCACCAAGACTTAGGTTTTAAAAGATGTATGTAAAGAAATAATGAGCATTCATATGTCGTTGCTTCCCCCCCACCCCCATTACTCACCTTCTTTGAAGCTATAACAACTTTTGCTCCTCTGAGAAAATATTGGGTGAATAGGGTCTGTGCAACTAGCTTTCACTTAAATTCATTAAAAAAACAAAAAAGCATTCTGAGAGCATTACCAAATAAACTAAATGGAGCATTTAAGAATGTTTTGGATGTAGTTCAAAACAGCGCGTTTAGAAAATATATGAATCTGAAGTGACAAACTAATAATCTCTATGTGAGAGTGGTTTCGTGCAAATAACGTAATGAACATATTTTATAGAGCACATAGACCTGTTCTAACAGATGACTATACACCAGAAAAGAAAGTTAAAGAAAGCTTTGAGATATTAAAACCTACACTAAAGCATCTAATAAACATATAAATCAATATATGACAGAAACATTGCTTCTTACAAAAACTAAAACATATCTAATTGCAATTAAAATTAAACTAAGTAGGTTAACTCAATCCAGGCCAGCACCACCCAGAATGCAACAAATGTTGAATATGGTTGGTTCTGCAATTAAGACTAAGGTGGCCAGAGAGGTGCATGTGATGTCGACTGCTTGTTACCAAACATTCAAAACAAAATATCAAAGGATTTTATACACTGTATTAATTGCTAAGGTCTATATGCAAACAAATTATAACAAAAGCATGTAAAGGACCATCTCAGTGAAGCCCAAGCATCTGAGATTAGAAAGAAGGTGCTAACCCTCTGTGCCTTCTCAATGATTTGATAAAATCATCATAAACTGCTTTACTGCCAAGTCCTGACTTTGAACTAGTATGTCGAACAGCTTCACCTTATAATAGGAACAAAAACCAATTACAAAGCAGAGTGTTTAAAATTAGCTAGAAAAGCTTCTTCATCCATGCTGTAGCAGCACCAATGAGTATGTCAGAAATTATGCTACATGCTACGGTATTACTTTACAAGTGCTGAAAATAAAGGGAAAAGAAGATGAAAGGTACCAATGTATAGTGTTTCTGCTATGAAATGTCTGTGGAAAACAGTGTGTGGGGAGATGTGCTGGTGGGTAGGTAGATAGGTACGTAGGTTGCTAGGTAGGTAGGTGAGTAAACATGTATGTAGGTAGATAGGTAGGTACATTGTGAGGAAACTCAGGAATATGGCATATAACATCCTATAAAAAATAAAAAATTAATCCAGATGTTTTTAAATCCAGATCAGAATGAAGTGTTCCAGCAGTCAGATTTCAAAGTGCACGACTATTAAAGTATATATTTAAAAATATTAAAGACTGCCCGAGGGAACATTTCAAATTGCTAAAATTGATTAATTACAAAGGAGAAAAAGCTCCAAAAGATTTCCAAGCGACTCAAATAAGAATAAATAAATAAAGTGCCTTAAAATGTTACTTTTAATTATGGTATATATCAGATCTATAATAATATGGGTTATAATATTTATATATTCTATATGATTGTTTTTAATTATTAAAAAACTGAATACTGTAAGTGATTTCGTTTTTGTCAGAAGCACTGATTCTGATATTGCTTCTGGTAGCCAGTTTTACAGTTAGTTAGTGCTTGTGTGTGTGTGTGTGTGTGTGTGTGTGTGTGTGTGTGTGTGTGTGTGTGTGTGTGTGTGTG
>JAOUQU010434930.1:0-20141 GCA_028566735.1 Ammoglanis amapaensis | reverse complement strand
TGGACTGACACACACACACACACCCACACACACACATACACACACCTGAATGACTAACATACACACAATATGGACTGACACACACACACACACACACACACACACACACACACGCACATACAAACACCCGAATGACTAACATACACACAGTATGGACTGACACACACACTCTCACACACACACACACACACACACACACACACGCACACACACACACACACACACACACACACACACACTCATAAAAATCATGACCCTGCTAAAATATCCAGCTTAGGCCCATCTGGTTTATCAAGGAATAAAAAACCCAACATTAGGCAGAAGTTTAACTGGATTTTTTAGCAGATGATTATTAGGTTGAAGTTGTGATGACTTTTTAAAACACCTGATCTTGATTGCTTGTGTGTGTTGTGTGTGTAGGATATGATTGGAGTGTCTGTACAGGTTGTGGAGGATTTAAATGCACTCATGAAGGATCCAGATGAAATCGACACCAATGGCTTCCAGCACCAGAGGAACGGCCATAATCCTTACAAACACCTGGTGAGAGTGCCCATGCTAAAGCTCATGCAGGATGCTAAAGCTAAAGTTTATTTTGTATTGCATCTAGGATAAACGAGTAGTAGTCTAGCAACCATCTATCATACCAAAGACAGTAACCTAGCAACTGCCTTCAGTACAGTAAATACCCAGTAACCCTGGAGAATAGTCCAGTTGTTGACCTTGTTTTGGTGTGCTGGTGTAGGTGGAGCATTTGGAGAGGTTCGTACTGAACCCCTTGGTGGCGCTGCAAGCCATGTTTTGGTCTCCTCAGAAGCTCATTCAGAAACGTTATGATAAGCTGCTGGACTCTTGTTCTTCTGGGAGTGATGAGCAGGCTCAGGCTCAGCGAGATTACAACGCCCTAAACACTCAGCTTACCCTTGACCTCCAGAAGTTCAACCACGCCGCCAACATTATTCTCAACAACTGTTTACTGAGCATGCTCACACTGCTGAGAGAACTCAGCACCACGGCCATGGCCGTCGTTCAGCTACCTGTAAGAGTCTCACATTAAACATAACTAATCACCATAATACCTAATTAATCATTACTAATTAGTGAGTTAGCAGTAACAGTTTAGAGAAGGTCCATTTCTAAAGAGGCAGGTGGTTTCTGTTCTAGTACAAAGATCACTTGGTGTTTTTCTCAGGTACTTTTGTGTGTGATGGATTGGATGTGGTTTTTCTCCTCCAGGTTCCTCTGTCGAACATCAATGAGGTTCAGAGCAGCATCATGGAAGAGATCTACAACCTCAACTTCTTCAGAGAGAACTCACAACGTCTGATGGAGAGGAAGGTCAGCTTCGAGAAGAGAGAGAAGAAGAACCTGGTAAAGAACATCCATGGCCGAACTAACATTTTTCTCACCAGAGTAAAATATAGAGTAGAATAGAACTGAATAAAATAGATAATAAAAATAGACCAACAGCTAGTTACGTTATTGATCACTATGGGTACAAAGATGAGAGTTCTTCAGGGTTCATCTCTGAAGTAGGTATGTCTCCATCCAGAAGGTGGTGGAACAATGTTTGTTTAAATTTGGTATATTTTGCAAAAACCCCTGTAGGTGGTTGAGAGTGTACAGCCCCAGACAGAGGCAGATAGGGTGAGTTTGATCTCTCAGTTCTCCCCTGAGCGACTGTATGAGCTGAAGAGGAAGTGCAATGCCACGCAAGACCACGACCTCACACTCCTGCAGGGGGAGCTTGTGGCCCTACTGGAGGATCATGACCCACTCGGGAGCAGCACTCGCTGGCTTGTCCAAACAGGCAGTAAGTAAAGGCAAATTTATTTGTGTAGCGCTTCCATGGTGGTGCAGTTTAGTCATTTTATTATTATCGCAGAAATGACTGTTCTAAAGCTTGTGTGTTTGTATGTTGTACATATGTGTGTTGTACATGTGTGTGTTCAGGTTCACAGGGTTATGTGTACTCCACTTTCCTGAAGCCCTATAACCCCGCACGGGACATATTCCATGAGTGTCCTGAGTATTTTGATAACTTGAGTCTGTTCGTGTCGGGCAGCAGACGGGCGAGTCTGTCGAGCTACAGTGCCTCCACACCATCCAGCCAGCAGGAGGACACTCCCAGTCCAGAGGATGAAGACCAACATGTAAGAGACATGATTAACATGCTTCATTCACCCCGGGTGGTAGTTTGTGGGATTATTGTGACCATTGATTGGAATTTTGGATCTTGTCTCTGCTGTACAGCCACTATCGGACCCTTGAGCAAAGAACCTTAATCATGTCTGTCTGTCTGTTAACGATAAATATCGATATTATTGTTGTTGTTATTATTGTTCATTTCTGGTTCTCTCCTGGTTCAGTTCTACGCTGTGTATGCATTCGAGGCTCGCTGTCAGCAGGAACTCAGTCTGCAGGAGCATCAGCACGTCCGGATCCTTCAGTTTTCTGACCTCGGTGGGAACAAAGACTGGTGGCTCGCCGAGTCCAACGGGCAGAAGGGCTACGTCCCCGCCAACTACCTGGGCCGGATGTCCTACGCTTAGGGCGTCTTAATAACCTCTTAACTTTATTAGTTCAGGGAAAAACACAGATGACGTCAAATTCTGAATGCTAAATATAACTAATCTACTAGATCAGCGCTCCCCATTCTTTGGGACCACTGCTCTAAGTTATCAAAAGTATTATGACACTTCTCTTAATTACTGAAATCAATCATGTATGAATCAATACCAGCACCCACAAATTCCAGCTCACAGACATCAAATACTTGTTGTGTTCAGTGTGTGTGTGATGTGGGATAAGTCCATAATAACTGACCACAGCAAGCCGTCTGCATTAATGTTAATGAAGGAATTAAGAAGAAATATGAAGCACAACATCCCATGTAGTTGGTGATGTGTGTCAGTGAAGTTAAAAAGATGCACTTTTAATTTAGTAAAGATGCTACAGAAACCTCCGAGACATAAACAGAGACATGTTCCAGAGTCAAAACTTCACCATATTATTTTTTTTAGGAGAGATCATGGACATTCACTGTCCTGCTCCTGATTTACCTTCCATGTGATTCTGATCTGATCTGGTCTAGGAAGTCTCGTTAATATTTGAGTTTTAAAAACGTGTCACTCAGCAGCGGCACATTAAAATGATCAGAAGTTTGTTGTTCTCTATGTTGTGTGTAGTGCCTTAATTTGGGGGTCCCATAATGCCCTAGCGTTAGCGGAGTGTTGTTTTGAAGGATTATTTATTCTGCGTGTTTGTACTGAGCAAAGTGCGTTTTACTGCACAACAATGACGTCACAACACACAGACTCCCTCTTGTGGCAAAACTCGGTATAACATACTCGGATGAAGAGTCGAGTTTAATGTCAGGATTTATACAGATTAATGATTAAAGGATTCTCAGACTTTATTGATTTAAACTGTTGAATTTTCTCTTGTGACGCAATGAAGGAAATAATGATGCAGCAACAGGAGCCACTAAAACTATATTAAATATTAGCACTTTTATCTACAGTGTTTTACTTACAAATCGTATATTTACTATACACACACACAAACACTATGTATATTGATATGCATATATATATATATATATCAGAGAGAAAAGATTTAATTTACTGAAATCTCTTAATGTCTATTATATTTATAAGATATATTTATGTAAATCTGTAGAGCTTTATGATTATAGAGATGATAGTTTTATACATGATAGTAATGTTGTAATTTCTCTATGTTCTAATAAATAAACATTTAAAACATTGTTGTCCCAATAATTATAATATAGTGCATATAAATTTTAGTTGTAATTATGAACCATGTCATTTAAATTGCATTTAATCTGCTTTGTATCATTTTCAGTTCAGGAAGTCGCTCACTTAACTGATGAGACCAAATTTTCCTCACTTGCCACGCTACATTTGGGTCCTTGAGGCCACTACACCTTGCTCAGGTTATAAAATGTCCCTTTTAAACTACGAAAGATAACTGCTAACTGTGGCAAATACCAAATAAGAGTAGCAATTAAAGTCTAAAAGTTAAAAGGTGGCTAGTTCAAATCTCACCAAGTGCTGCAACTTTTATCAGTTATGAGGACCAGACTGTTCTACAACGTTCATGATCATTATTACAGTCGAATCCTGGTCCTAACCTTCAGCTCTCTGTTATTGATCCATCTTATCCAATTATCTCTTAATATTTAAGATATTTTTTAGGAATTATGAATAAATAGATCAACAATTCAGTTTTTTTTAATTTCTTTATTTTCAATAATGTATCATGACTTAGTTTTGGTAGTTTGGTATGTTTGGCCTCCTAGTTTCATTTACTTCTTCATTTTCCTCTGTGCTGCTTTCTTCTTCACAAGTTGGAGTCGTTTCATGGCGTTGATCTGAGACTCCTGAGATGTTGGTGTTTTCCCATCGGCTGAGATTTTGGCTGCTCCGTTGCCATTGTTCCCCCCATTGTTCCCGCTGGCCCCACTGTTTGAACCTTGAGTTGCCCCGTTTCCTGCCCCACCACTGGCTGATGCCCCCGGGGACAAGGACCCAGATTTGGGGGGGTTCTCCGAGCTGCTGGAACGACTTAGAGATGGTTTACCTAGAGTCAGAGGAGGGGGTGGCTTCAGGGGTACAGCTGTGCCACTTCCGCTGTTCCCATTCCCACCCCCCGTTTGAGTTTTGGTTCCGAGACAGTAGAGGCCAGCAGGTTTGTTGAGGCCCGGTTTGGACCCGGAGGAGGTAGTGCTGGAGGTCTTGGTGAAGGCGGCCCAGCCGGTGAGGCCACTGCCCGAAGGTAGAGATGATGCACCAATGGAAGTGGTCACGGCCACGCCCGATGATGTCTGAGACACAAAAATACCAGCAAATATGGACAGTTATTAACCATCAATGTAGCCAAAGAGAACCCACACAAATTAAAATGATTAGGATTTAGCACTGTTTCCCCCAGTGGTAGTGTCATTGTAAACATTAATAGCACAACATCCATGCTGACTGATGTTTGACTGGTTCTGTTAAGGGTTCAGAACCTTGGCCTGTGATCAGTGTAAGGATATGAGAATGGGGTGATTTGTTCTTTTCTTTTACTACTCGAGAGAAATTGGAATCTGAAGCTTTTTGTTCTAGAACATGTTCTTCGTTGTAGCAAAAGAAACCATGTATTTTTAGAGGATGCAAATCGAACATAAAAGGAGAACAAATGCACAACAATTATGTCTACTTTTGCAGTAACCCTGTTAGAACCAAACAGTTGGATGACCGTTGGATTGGTGATCGGAAAGACAGTAGAATGCAGAGATAACCGGAAGATTGGGCTCTGCACAGCCACTGTTTCGTCCTTGACCGAGACCCATAACCGGGTCAGCTCCAGGGAGCGCTGTAAGATGGCTGACCCTGAACTCCAACATCCATAAAAGATGGGATATGTAAAGAAAGATTTTTGTTGTACTGAACATCTGTCTCTGTGTAATAAAGTGTTCTATTATACTCTATACATTCCAGGGTGACAGTAGTACAGGAGTGGTGATGATACAGAGTAGAACTGTTGTACCAAAGAAGAACCTCTGTTGTAAAGGTCCTGGAGTTGTGTTAAATTGACAGAAGCACTGGAAGCCCCAGAGGAACCATGATGAACTTTGTGAGGAGTTTGATGGTATCTGAGCTCCTCACCTTCAACTCAGTCCTCTTGAAAGCCTGGAAGGAGCCGGGGGTGTCAGGTTTAGTTTTGAGTTCAGGTTTTTTCACCATCGGGTCTTTCACCGCTGGCATGGAAGATGTCACCGTGGGGCTGCTCTTCTGAGGTGGCTTCTGGGTCTTCTGCGCCTGGACCACACAAAACAAACACAATATTACATTATATAAATTTTCATTGTGGTTGTTCTTTAGTTGAATCTAGTGTGTATGTAGATGTACAATTTATTGGTACGTTCAGGCTAGTCAGAAAAGTTTACATTAGATGTTAACATGAGATATAAGCACTTGTGCTACCTCGTCCAATTGATTTGAATGGCACGATGCTAACTGTGTTAGCTTAGCAGTTAACGGTGACAATCATTAAATAGTGAGTTTGAATAACTGACTAATAATAAAACTGAATTCATCCAGTTAATAAAACCCGACCTAGTTCTACAGCTGATCATATACAGAGTAAGAGGGTGTGGCAGCTCACAGGGTTTTCAAAAAGCCTCAATAAATGGTGTTGTGTTCGTGTAGAACCCGAAAGTTGTTATCTAGGTACTTTAAGTAACTGAATTAAGAATGCTTGAGGTGCTTGGGGGTGGCACATACACGTGACATGAAATATTGATTATCCGAACACATACTTGATGTTCATATACATGAAGGTTCTCACCATGCGCTTCATCTGGCGGGTGCAGCGAGCGCAGTACCACACCAGCCGCGGGTCGTTCACATCCTTGTCGCTGACTGGGGGTCTGTGGCACTCCTGGTGATACAGGTTATGGCATTCCTGGCACTCCACCAGCTGGTTCCCTGAACTCACGGTCATTTGTCTGTGGGGGGTGGGGAAGGGGTCAACAGTCACTTAACAGAGGACGTCTCCTCATTCAGGTCTCAAAACATCATGAGACCAGAACATACCTGCAGACCACACACACCAGACCCATCTCCATAGCAAAGTCATCTGCGTTGGTCTCATCGCTGTAGCTGAAGTCACTTAAGTCTTTGTTAAGGAAGGTGAGAGGGGACGAGCGGTTCTCCAACTTCTCTACCCGAGGCTTCTTCAGAGGCTCACTTGCATCAGCACTCTCCACCCTCACCTAGAGACATCACAAACTCCAGATCACCACAGATCAAAATGAGCAGGAATCTATGATGTTCTGGTTTTGGTCCTGAGTTTATTTCTGATTTTGAAAAGGGTTTTTAATATGATTCTAATGTTTGTTCTTGTTTCAGTTTTGACTTGTTCTTCAGATTCAGATGTTGGTTCTGGTTTTAGAATTGGTTCGAAGGTCTTGTACCTTCTCAGCAGGTCGTTTCTCGGCCTCCTTCTTGCTCTTCTCCGTGCTGCTGGATTTGCTGGAGGAGATGGACAAAGATGAGGAGGAAGAGGAGGAGCTGGAGGTTGATTTAGAATCCTGCTTGGCCAGTTTCGGGAGTGAAACTTTAGAAACTTCTGCTTCCTATAATGAGGAACCAAAACGACCAATCAGAACTACAGGAGCTTCTATAAACCTCATAGCGACACTTTTGACACTCTGGTATGTGCGAGATGTTGATCTGATGGGTGAGTGAGAGTAGAGAGAGTGTAGTGTGTGGGCTGGGTGGAGGACCTTCAGCAGTGAGCGGTAGGTCGAGTCACTTCCTCTGGATAAGGATTCGTCCAGCAAAGCTTTCAGTTTCTCGGCTGAATCTTTGCTCTTGGAGTGCAGATACCCCAAACCCTTCAGAAAAATGGGGTCCAACTCCAGACTCACAGAGGCGGCCATGACTGTGAGGTGAAACACACACACACACACACACACACACACACACACACACACACACACACACAGATCTAAGACACAAGCGGATTACTGGACCCAATCAGAGTTTTAGCCTATATAAACACTCACATTGTTGGTTTTAGGATGGTTACGGTACTTTACTACAGATCAGAAGGTTGCTGATTCAAACTCCACCACAACCAAATTTCCACTATTGGGCCCCTGAACAAAGCCCTTCACTCTCAATTACTCGGAATAATGTTCTAATGTAATTGTAAGTCATGTTGGATCAGAGCATCTGCTAAAACACTAAATATAAAATGTAAATCTTACCAGTCCCAGAATGCACTGCAGCCCCAACTTCACTGCCCATAATTACATCCATTAAAGTTATTACATTACATTACATTGCATTTAGCCGACGCTTTTATCCAAAGCGACTTACAATGAGCAGACAGGGTTAATGGTCTTGCTCAAGGATCCAGCAGTGTAGTGGAGTGTAGCAGAGCCTGAATTTGAACCCCCAACCTTTGGGTTCCCAGCCCAACGCTCAACCCACTAGGCTACACTGTCCCTATTATTGTGATTATGAGATCCTGACCCGGAGACCCCATGTGAGAACTGAACCAGGTCATGATTAAAGTGCTCTTGAGCGAGGCACCAAAACACAAACTGCTCCCCGGGTGTCGTAGCTAGTGCTGCTCACTGTGCCGAGCATGTGTGCTCACTACTGCCCCCTAATGTGTGTTTCACTGTATCATGCACAGCGTGTGTACATGTGGAACTAATTTGGGTTTTTCTGTGTTTATACACAAACTCAACACAAAATACTTACATTAATAAAAACACTTACAGGACTTCGATTGTATGTAGTAGCTCATTTTAAAACGTCTTTAATTTACATTTATAACACAGTCACATATACAGTCAATAAGGCGCGTTAATGGAAATAAAGATTCAATAATAAAAAGTTCTTTCAACACTCTGCTAGCCAGCATGCTAACACACTGTGGTACATTATCAGCACCATAAGAACTTACCTTCCTTTTAAAGAAACCCGATTATGAGTGTTTTACACTAATCAGCTCTCATTCAAATAAACAACATCAAAATAAATGTTGACATGCAGTGGACCGAGACTCAGATCCAGTCTATTGTCGCGCCGGTAATGCTATTTTGTTTCACACCTGTAATCCGACTAATCCCACCCCTGACATGATGATTGGCTAAACGCTCACGTCACTTTCAGTTCGCCAATCAGAATCATTGTTTGTCGGCACCAAACGCAAAAATCCTGAGGAATTTGGCGCAAACTGGGTGTGTTATAAAAACAGCACTAAAGTTAAACGACATGCGTATTTACTGCTTCCAACATTTTAATAAAATAAAATATATTTTATTCAATATTCAAAATAAAACAATAAACACGAACATAAGCTCCCTACATTTTGTTTTTTCTTGTGCCCCATGAGTGAGTTCAGTTTCCTCACACAGTCTAAAAACATGCATGAGAGACAATGATAAAACAAAGATAAAAAACACTAATGAACGAGTTATTGTGGTTTGTATATGATGCTTTTACCACACGGTGGCGTGTTCACACCGAGAATCAGCGTTCTTAGGTTTATCAGAACAAATCGGTCAAAACATCTGTTCAATATTATTTATTTTATTGTTAACATTTACCTGTTTTATAATAATAAAAACTTATTTTTTTCAATTAACATTATTCACGTTATATAGTAGATGAGATTAGATGTTCATGTAGAAGGTTCATGTTTATAAAGAAAATGAGTTGAAATAAAATAAATAATCTCGCTTTACTGGATCGATTTTTAAGAGAAATTGTTAAATGACAATCCATGAAATCCACATTATGACAAAAATAAACTATATGATGAAAATTATGTGGGTACTGACTTTGAGCTTGTTTGACTTCCCATCAGCAATAAATAATTGTTAAAACACAAATCAGGGACAGATGGTTCCCTTAAAAAGATTATACACAGATGACAACTGATAAATGATGTAATTCAGCAGCATCTGAAATGAAAAGTCTTCTAAGTGTAAACACCTTAGTGTCACAACTTCAGTTGAACTGTTTTTCAGACCTGTGTGATCAGTGTGGTATTTATAATAACGAATCTCGTACTTTTGATAATAGTCTCTTACTTCTCATAAATGCATCTGTTTCTGTGTCAATGAGTAAGAACTGGGTGAATAGATGTTAACGTTCTATTATGAAGATGAATCTGGGCTTTCATTGTCTTATGGAAACGTCATTTCAAACTTTTTATCTTTGACGTTAACGTGATAATAGACTCATTTATATAAAACATCGTTATTAGAGCCACACCAGGAAGAAAATATGTCCCTATTCTATAATACAGAAGGTGTGTCCACTACACCTACAAGACTAAACCTGTAACTCCCTTTGTAAGAAACGTCTGCAAACTTGAGGTGTTTCCTTCACACCCACCAATTATAACTAAAGCAATCAGGTGTATATATGTTATTTATGTGTTATGACCGTAGTTTAAAAATGCATTTCCTGTTCGAGCATAAATTAGCACTAATAGTGTCCATAAAAAATATGTTGTTAAGTTTAATCGTTCATCTCATTCAGCATCAGTGGCAGATGTAACTCTTATATAATGTTATGATCATAAAGGAAATATTAATGACCAGCGCCCTGGTGTAAATGATTCAGCTTCACCAGTTTTATTCTATACACTTAAAAGCTTTTGTCACTTTTTGCTTGGTTAGATTCTAGTCTTCATGATGCACCATAGATTATTTAGAGAATCCAACAGTGATGGAACACGGTGATGATTCAGATCATTCAAAACGAGCAGTTTATGATCTTCTAGTACTGACTCCAAACTCCAACAATCCATCCACGTCTCAATCTGAGACTGTTTGAGCAATCAAATTAATACAACATTTAATTCAAGGCACCTTTCTAGCACACGAGGACACCATACAATAGTACAATAGGTAAATAAATTCTAATTCTAAAAGTGCATCTGTTTTCAGTCTCCAGACAAGTTCATCAGTGAAACAGAAAATTTGTTAAAGAAAGCGGCATCATTCATACTAAATAAACTTAAAATACATTTGTATTTTCATCAAAGTATAAAAAGCTGTTTTCTACAGTGCAATTTATATAAAAGTAACAGAATGTTTGTGGATAATCATGATGGGATGAGTAAGTACTGCAGATTAGGTGAGGATGAACTGGGCATGTCTGCAGGTTTGATCTCATACTTTCCTTTATGTAACGATCTAACATTCACACACATCTGACAGAATAGAGATGAAATGTTACAGTTAACCATGAATCAGTGCAGGATGCTAAACAATTACAAATGTTACACATTCTTCACTAAAACAGCAGCATACGAGTCTAACTCTAAAAAGTGTGAAAGTCACATGAGATATTTAAGACTTTTTGTGATGGGTGTGTGAAACTAGATGTCTTATTTCTGAGCAATAGAGCAGCAGACGGGTGAGTAATTTAGTAATTAGTTTGTTACAGGGTTAGTTCCAACATTCCCTTGAGGTGTGTTTAGTTGTGACTTGTAAACAACTGGTGATCATGCAAAAAACGAGAATAAAGTTGACACATCAAAAAGTATAATAATAACTTATTGTTATTAAGACTTGATTTCATTATTTATTACCCATTTCTAGTTGAACCCGTTACCCTTGGTTTCTCTCTGGACCACTGACCCCAGAGTTTCTTGGTGGTGTTTTTACAGAATAGGTTGCAGGTTTTCTCGAACTCTCAAACCATAGTGCATCTGGGTAACAATTTCACATCTTCAACCAACCTAGTGCATGTTTTTAGACTGTGGAAGAAAACCAGAGTAAGCCCACGCAAACATGGGGAGCACATGCACATTTTACAAAGACAGCCCTAAAGCTGACCCAAGAATCGAACCCGGGACTTGTTGCTATGAGGCGACACCATGCCACCGACTTCATTATTATAGTCACCAAAACACATTTTAATTAAATATGGAAATAAAATTCATACAAATATTCTGTTTAAGTTTTAAAACGGTTTCACTGTTCCAATACATTTACTGTGTTAGAATTTACTTGTTCACTTGAGTTACACTTAAACTAACACTAACACACTGAGACTTAAATTACCACACCAACACCTAAACTAACACTTAAACTGAACCACAGTAACACTTAAACTAACACAAAAACACTCAAATTAACACTGACACACTAACACAAACTAACACTGATACATAAACTAACTGACACAATGAACTTACCGGATCTTTCATTAGCAAAATTCTGTTTTTGTCTAATATCAGGATTCACTTGTTTCTCTTTCTGGACACTCGTCAGCTGTTCTAGAAAATTTCAGCTGTTTTTGTTCTTATCAAGTTTTAATAGTTTTTATTGAATTATATTACGTCAAAATCAGAATCAGATTGATCAACTTTAAAGAAGGAATTTGTTTTCAGCTTTTAAGATACAATCTTTCATTAATATTTATAATATTTAATATTTATAAGCGAAAAGAACGACCAGCAGTCCCTAAACTAACTAAATCTAACCATGAACATAACTCTTAACTTCATCCTGAAACCTAACACTAATCCTAAATGCTTTAATTAGGGTTATGAGTACATGAAGGTTAATGACAGTGGCATTTTGGTGATGGTGGAACCTGAACTGGCAGATTCATAATTACCACCATTAAATAACCAATAAATCACAATTAATACAAAAGTCTGCATCAGACCAACACAACCAGCTTCATTCCACAAGTCAACAAAAGTGAAATACACAACTATTGTATTGTACTGTTTGTGACATTGCTTACTGTTATTTTGCCTAATTGTGTAATCTGCTGATGTATGAAAGATTTAAAACAAAAGATGTTTGTAAAACACCTAAATGTGTAAAAAATGTTTTTAGAAAAGACTTCAGCTGCTGGTCAAACAGACTTGAGGGATCCAAAACCCTGCTGGAGTGCAGTGATGTGATTTATTTACTGCTCATCACATTAACATTCCAATATTAAAACATGATGCAGAGTAATGAGATGAGACATTCTGTCACCAGAATCTGCAAGATCTCTTGTTTGGTCAGTTTGGTTCAAGAAAACATTTTATACTTATATTAAATAAATCAGCTTCAACCATTAACAGTCCTCACAGAAAATAAAATACTAATCAGTAGTTTGTTTACATGCGACTGCTGGAATCCGTCACCAGAAAAGTGAATTTATTCTCGTGTCTGCTTCTTTATTTAAATCATGTTTGTTTACTGCATGCTGGAGGTCTGTAGTATCATAAAAAACTATTTGTAAACAAAACTCCTGATTCGAGGACGCCGTTATGGTGCCTTACCAACAAACACATCTGGTGTTTATCACGGTGTTCAGATTTACCTTCATCACAGGTTTTCTTTTTAAGCTTGGTAATACTGGACAGGTTAACTGATGTTTTTACTGTTGTTCACTGTGACATCATTAATATAATCACACACTAATAACCTCAAACCTGTTTGTAATTGCAGAATGTGAATATTTGGGCGTCTCTTTTTGAATTGCATTTTTTCCAGATATTACAGTAATTATAATGATAATTGTTCAATGTAATTTAATATTGTTGCGTCTATTATTACTTTCATTTTACATTTTCAATCTTAATCAGTTTTATATTTTATAGCCACAACAAACACTCTTATGAATCAGATTTTCTAATAATATAGTGAGAAAACACTGAGGACGAGGTACTACAATCATCTCAGTTTTGGTTCTGTTTAGTTTGTGATCTGCACGTAAATAAAATGATAAAGAACGGACTAATTAGTATTTTGGGAAGTGAAGCTGCTTGTTATTTTAGAAGGTGGTCTCCAATTTCTACTCGGTCTCAATCCATCTTATTTTTATGCCTCTTATTCAACCATCAGGATGAAGCTAAATTCATCTTAACAGATTCAATTTATGAGAAGAATTTAATTTAACTAAATACTGAAGTGCAGTAATAAATAATATAATTAATAAATGGACAAAAAAGCAAGAATTAGTAAAAAATCTCATGTTCTCTCATCTCTCATCTCTTATGTTACTGTTGTTAACTTTGAGAAATTGTTGGTGAAACTGAGAGTTTGTGGTTTAATCGTCTTTAACAATTTCCATCATTTTCATTCTGTATATGTGTGTTATTGTAAGGACAGAATAATGATGTTCAGTCTAACACACACAGATGGGTGTGTCTCTACTGAACATAAATACACCCACTAACGTCAATTTATCCTTAAAAAAAATCTGATTCCAGAACTGGTTCAGTTACTGTGCAGAAACGTTCCTGCTGTTACCTGAGATTCTCTTTCAGGACTGGATGGTTATGATTGTACAGAAGAAAACAAGGTAAAGTTTGAACACTTTATTACAATTTTAATGTTAATTTGTGCTCTGTAAAACTAACACAGTAAAAACTCACATTAATAAACACTAACATATTTGTGATAATGTAAATCTGCAAAAACACAAAAAAATAGTCAAATCTAACTTCCATCAATGGACTACAAGAAAACTTTTAAACACAAATCCTACAAACCACATCATTAATTTAATTTATTCTTTACAAAAACTGAAATAAAAAGAAAACATTTATTTTAATGTTGATAGATTTCTGATCTCTACAAATTATGGCACCAAAACCTCTCACCTCCCACTATGTAAGTAAAATCTATTCCTTCTTATATTTTATTTTACTCTTATCATTTCTAGCTTAAAGTCTGTTTTTAAATGATCTTCAAAATTTCACCAGAGAGAGATTTTATTTTCAATTCTGCTGGAGGGACGACATTCTATTACTAACATTTATAATTAATCATAAAACATGATCAAATGGTTTTATAGTTCTTTAGACTAACATCGCCTTTATTTCGCCCTGTTGGGATATTAAGTCCTGACGGGATATTAAGTGCTTGTGAGAATAATAAGTCATATTTGCATTTGTGTTACTAATGTATTAAATAATGTTTATAAAGAGCCAAATATTACCAGAGTAGTTCAAACAAAACCATGAACAGAATCAGATCCTAAAGTGGTTTAAACAGACCAACAGAAATTTTTCTCACAAAGAAAACAGCTCGAATACTGATGTTGCACATCTGGAACTAAAATAGAATTGTGAACTGAATGACTGTTCTTTAAGATGCTTTACACATCATCTTTATTATCATCATAAAAATGGTGGAGGAACAAAAGCAAACTGTTGTTTACATGAATATAAAATATTTGATCTTAAGTTTTGTTCTCTCAGTAATTTACTGAGGAATAGATTTATGAATGATAAAGAAAATGTCTGTTTGTTACAGTGTGTGTGTGGTTGTTGTTCACCACTGCTGCAGCTCATACGTACGTACAATTATTATTTCATTCTGAAGGTCAAACATAAATCAGCTAATCTAAACATATATAAAGAAATTCATTTTATTCCAGGGAAACAAAACTGCTGGAGAAATGCAGAAGCAATCAGGACATTCCAGTGGAAATCTCAACATCTGGATTGTCCTCAAACCCAAACAGTGAAGTTTTAACAACAATGACCCACAACGATACAACTAAAGTAACAAAATGTATAGAGATCAATAACCAACTCACAACTGCTCCCACTAACACAGGGGACCAAAGGTCTCATCTTTTTATTTATCTTCAAGAAACAATCTTAATAAAGAATAAAACAGAGACTAACATTCTTTATGTCTCCAGGTCAGAGGCGGTGTGTATGGTTCGAGCCAGACTGGTGTTTCATTCCTTTCCAGTTCCTCCTAAAAGTTCGGTTCTATTGAGCATCGCCTCTCTGCTGAGTTCTCGTCTCAATCTGATCAGTCATTCAGCCAGAGATCTGAACTTCACCTACAATAGTACGTTTCTTATCACACCATTCTCTCAGAATCCATCCAAACCTTTAACATTCTTTTATTTCTTGTACAGAAGTTTCAGACAGTTCTTATGCAGTTCTCTTTACGTTTAACATCAGTAATGTGAACATCCCAGCCAACAACAAGCTCAGAAAAGACGCCTACAACCTCATACAGAAGAGCATCAGTGAAGCAGTGAGTGTCTGTTCGTATTTCTATCTAAATTGAAAGTTAAGATATAAATAAGCAAATTTGACCACAATACAAGTGTGGACTTATATTTATAGGTTTTATAGAACTGTTATAAAACTGAACTTACAAAAATCTTTTAAAAGCTAAACACACTTTTAAATGGACCAGAAGAAACCACATTCAGCCCCGAAAGCGTTTTCTTTATGTAAGTCTTTCTTCATATCATTTTTAATGTTTGAAGTTTGACTTATTAATAAGATGATGAGATTAAACATTTTATTTCTTTACAGAAGCTCTACAAACACCCTTGAGATAGAAATGGATTACAGCTTCAAAGAAAGAAACCTAAACCACTTCAGGAAGATTGTCAGGGATTCAGGTGTGTTCCTGCAATTTTAATAAAAACAAAAGACATTTATTTTTAGTTAATATTTACTGTTAATGCAATTATTCATTCAAGTTTTATCACCAAACTCTCAACACCATAACACATTTGTTCTCCACAGTTGTTACTTCATCAACAAGATCTGCAACAGCTGAATCATCCAATCGGAATGCACGATTTGTTACAGAAAGTACAAAATCTGCAATATCTAAATCGTCCAATCGGAATGCACGATTTGTTACAGAAAGCCAAACAACAGCAGCTATGGAAACACCAGCAAGGTTCACATCATCTTCTGATTAATTTATTAGTCACAGCAGAATAAAACTAGAACATTATAAATAATATTAACATTTTTTCAGATCTCTTTCAGCTGTGGTTGTAATCAAAGTGATGATGGATTCCTCGTCTCCAGTATCTCATGAGAGTTTTAGAAAATCTCTGCAAAATGTTCAAATTATAACAAATTCTGTCAGGCTTCTCAGCTACAACCATGAACGTGAGTTCTCATTTACAATTGCACAACTGTACCGTGGTGAAAGTACTGCTCCTGTTCAGTAGTGCACATTTTTAATCGTAAATCTTACAAAAAATTATAGAAATGTTACACAGCTCAGATGCAATCATCTTCACATTTGGAATCGATAACATCAGCATCCCAGAGAACACCAACAACATGAACATAATCTACAACCACGTAAAAGACAGAGTCAATACTGCGGTAAGTAAATATTTATTTCTTCTTTTACCAATAACTAATAATAACATTTGTGGCAGCTCTGGTTGCAAAGCTGGAATATCATTAAAATTCTTAACCAAACTATCGCTTACATAACATAATCAAACCTGAACATCCTTATATAAATAACGATTAATTCTGTAGATGAAACTTTATTTTCATCATTGTCATTATATTGTTAATGTAATATCAGTTACTATTTACAAATGTTTTTTTTCCAGATCAAACTTAAGTAAACAAGTAAACTGTAAGTAAATATATTTGTTCTTTTTTTCAGGTGAACACACTTTTAGCAGAACCTGAAGCAACAACATTTGTTTTGAAGACTTTTTCATTTTCGTGAGTTTTGTTGAAAGTAAATGTGTGACTTCTCATGATTCCTGATTTCTATAACAATGGCTTTATATCAACAATTCTAACAGGAACACACAAAAAGAAATTGTGGGTTACATGGAGTACAGCTCTGGTGATGGAGACAACAACAATAAAATAATTTATGAGAACATGATCAACATAGCCAATGAAGATCAAAATCTCAATGTAGCAGATCAGTTGGACTTAAGGATGAGAAAAAAACGAGACTTAAATAGTTCTGCAAGCATCCAGAACATGGATTATACGAGTGAGTTTAAATCTGAAATGTATTTGCAAGTGTAAAAGCTTCAATAATTAAACAGATATTTCCTTTCATTTCAAAGGTGACATTAAGAATCTTATTAATAACATTTCTGTCTGTTTTAGAAACAAGTAACAATTCATACAACGTAAGCTTTGCTTTTAAAATCAGTGACGTGGTCTTGCCTCAGGACCCTGCAATGAAAGAACAACTAGATAATTTAATACAAATACAAATAAACAAATTGGTGAGTAAAAGAGTTCATTTCTAGCTTTCTAATTACAACCGGAAAGGTTCATTTCTATGGATTTAGTTTAAACTGAGCTATACTGGCAAACATCTTTTATTTATTTTTAATCAGTGCAGTTCCAATACTGCAGCATACAAGGACTATCCAAGAAGGACGAGCCCTGTTGAGTCTGGTTCCTCTCAAAGTTTCTTCCTGTAATTTTCAGGAAGTTTGTCCTTGCCACCGTCGCCTTTGGTTTGCTCAACAGGGGTTTCTGTTCGTCTTGATTTTTTTTAAATTGCTTTGAGACAATGTTTATTAAAAATAAGCGCTATAGAAATAAAGTTGACTTGACTTGACTTATTTACATTTATATGTTATCTCTAACTCTAACCCTAGATGAACTCACTCTTAAATGAGCCCAATGCTACTCCAGTTGTTTTTCCCAGAGCCAACATCATGTAAGGAGAAACCAGCATTCACATTTAAACACAATTTGAATATAGTTAGATTTTGATAAAATTACAAAATTTATATTAATTTAAATTTTTTCTTCCTGATTCAGTGGTAACGAAACAGTGATTGAAGCTATTCAGATTTATGTCTATATGAAAAATGACATTAAAGAACCAAGTGGATTTCTAACTCAGCTACTCAATATAAGTAAAATGGAGCCAATCACTGCAGCTCCAACCAGTGCTGCTCCAAGTTCTGGTTCAGTTCTGGTTCAGACCAGGATGGTGTTTGATTCCTCTCCCGTTCCCACTGAAAGTTTGGTCAACAATGTTATCACTGCCCTGCTGTTATCTCGACTCCCGAATATTCCTGAATCTGTAGAGGCTCTAAACTACACCTACGAGAGTACGTTTTTAACTTCCATTCTATTTTACAGCTACAACTTTACATATCTTCTGTTCTAATAATGTGTTTGTTACTGCATTTGCCGAACTAAAAAGTTTAACATTTATTTTACAGAAATTTCAGACACCTCTTATGGAGTCAACTTCACATTTAAGGTCAGAAACGTCAACGTTCCAGAGACCCCTGAGCTGAGAAACGAGATTTACAACCAACTACAGAACACCATCAACACAGTGGTGAGAACAAGTGTCAAACACTAAAACACTACAACATAGAGTGTATGTATAAGTTCAATACTGCGAAAAAGCTCTAAGGTTAGAATCTCATGTGGCCTCTTGGAGATCTCATCTAAGAACAGTGACAAGTCTCTGGGATGCTGGTTTCGCTTGGGGAACTGAGGGTTGGAAGTTCCCACCACTTCCAGGGTAGCTTCAGACAACATCTCCATGAACCTTCCTTAAGACAGATGTCTAACCAGATAGTTAGTACTTGTTCCTCAAGGAGGTTGGCAAATGTTTAATCCCTGATGTATCCTCCCAGAGTCCATCTAGAACACGACCATCAATGCCTCTGAGTTCCAACCACTTCCAGTGTCTGTGGTGCAGGACTCCATGATGTAGTGGAGCACAGAGCAACAGCTTTGCTGATTATAGCCGAGCTGCAAAGCAAAGTTCTGGATCCTCATGAAACAGTGGAATATCCGCTTCAACACTGGGGGGAGATTAAAGTAGTCCACTACTAGTGTATTGGGCCAAGTGAAATGTCTAAACCTCAGGTAGATACTAAGTGGCTTTGAAGAAACTAGAAATAAATTGAAGTGTTTATTTTGCTGGAAAAACGAGGATCAAGAGATTTCTTATATTTAACAATGATGGAGAGAAGACACAAAGACCGACATCCTTACCAACTGAAAGACATCAATGCCAAAGCAACACACTGGTGTCTCAGATTAAAACCAGGTTCAGCTGCTGTGTATTGCACTCTTTAGTGTTACAGCTTTTAGGATTTGTAGTCTGGTGGAACATGACAGACCGATCCTGGCCAAATGCTGCATGAAGAACTGAACAGAATTACAATTCTATAAAACTTGTTCTTCTTCTTTAAATCTGTCAGCTCATAATACATATTAGATTAAACAAATCTTTGAGCGATTTCATCTTTGACTCGTTATACATTTGAGCTAATACCTCTATGTATTATTTCTTTTTTCTTCAGCTTAATATACTTCTCAATCAACCTGGTGAAAAACAGTTTGAACCTCTGAACACCAGCTTTACGTAAGTTTTAGCAAAAGAAAAAAAACTTCTGCAAACACTCTGCGTAATACTTAATGGATCATAATTAATATCATGACAATATTGTTTTCTTACCCTCTAAACAGGAGCACCGGAAATGAGATTAGCGGCTTCATGGATTACAGATTCAAAAATGAAGATACCAAACAGCCAATCAGCTACCTGAATAAACTCAACAATCAGACGGGTATCTAACAATACAATGATGCTCTTCTCAGATATTTCATCAGATCTTTTATCTGTGGGTTTTACCTCATGTTCCCATTACCAATGTTTTATTTTCCAGTGTTACCCACCACAGCAGCTCCTTCATCAAGACTCACAACATCTGCAGCTCCTTCATCAACAATGTTTGTATCTGGTCTTGAGTTAACTGAAGTCTCGTTGTAACATTATGAATTAAAATGAGTAAAAATGAATCGTTTTGTTCTAGAACTGGTTCAGTTCTGGTTCAGACCAGGATGGTGTT
>JAOUQU010434677.1:0-10000 GCA_028566735.1 Ammoglanis amapaensis | reverse complement strand
CGACCAATGGAATTTGTCCGACTAGTAATTTTTTTGGTCGACCAACGATTAATCGATTAATCGCGGTCAGCCCTATTCATGACACTCACTATTTATCCAGTACACATGTTTATATAAAAAAAGATTGTCTTGGACAATTTTGTACTGTGAGAGGAATCTGGAGCAGCTGTAAGAAACCCACACAGAAAGAGTTACAGAACAATATGCAAACTCTACACCGAGAGGACCATTTCTGTGTCTCCCCACCTGGGGATCATACCAGGACCGTTTTGCTGTGAAGTTACAGGGCTACACACTTAGCCACAGTGTCACCTGTGCCGCGGTGGTGAAGCATAAAAAAAATCATGTGTACATTACAGTCGTTTGGTCTGACTTTGTCCAGTTTATAAGCAGAGATGCTGATTGGGGGTTAAGTTCTATGTGTAAGAAGTTCATTTACATACTGTAGAGGAAAACAAGATAATTACCACACTTTATTTTTGTATGTTTGTCACTCTTAATTTACTCTTAAATCTAACACGTGCAATTCTATTGAATACTTAAACATTAAGTTTACTGAACTTGACTGGGAATGTTCTGCAAACTGAACACAAGCCAGATTTGTAAATTATAAATATCACCACATTTAAAGACACACATAAACCTTATAAAGATTTATTATGCTTCATTCGGACAAAGACATATGAAATAAGTTATTCCTGGCAGGATAGTCAGAAGAAAAACTTTTCTAACTAACAGAAACGTAAGTGTTTGTTTGACATTTGGAAAAAGGCACCTGGATGCTACTCAAATAGTTTGAAACGATGTGTACATGCATATTGAAATCTGCATTTACTAGCGTGTCATACTGGCAGTTAAACGTGGCAGTGGTCATGTGATGCATGCTGCAGGATAACTTACTGTAAATGAAAGAATGCTGAAGTCCACGTTTTCCCACGAGTGTTACTGGGGTTTTTATAAAAGATGTCATTTAAAACACAAAAGCAAGTTTACATTTGAATGGCTGAAAAGAATCTAAATTACAGTCTTGACTTTAACCAGGCAAGATTAACACACATCAGATATTGCTTAGTAACTTATTAAATGTAAAAGTGTATGCCATGAAAAATAACATGTATTTAACTTATATTTAACTTATTTATAAAAACGGTGTTACATAATCATAAATCTATGTAAAGTTCTATAAAGAAGATTTTACTTTTTAAATAGAAGCTTTTTCACAAGTGGTGACGGATGATAATGTCTATTTACTGTGTTTCAAGAAAAGTAGTAATTTTAAATAATGAAACTGCACATTTTAAAGGATGAAAATAGACTTGTTTAGGCACTTATATTTACACTGCCAGGAAGAAGAGTAAATACAGTTGTCTGCAGTTTTTTTCCAGGCGATTTTAGCCAACACCCTTCTCATCAGCTGACAAGGTTACTTAGTTGTTGTCACAGGTTCGATTCCCGAGCAAAGCAATCCGGGGCTTTCTACGTGGAGTTTGCATGTTTTTTTCATGTCTGTGTGGACTTTCTTCTGCGTACTTTGGTTTTCTCTCACAGTCCAAAGACATGCAGTTGTGTTAATTCTCCTGTGTGTCTGTTGTGTCGATGGAAAAAAGCACAGTCCGTCCGTCTGTCCGTCATTTTCCTAGATTTAAGCACACTGCTGACGAAATATCAGATATGGAGGACAAAATCAACTGCATTTAATATTGTCAAGCTTACAGTACACAGGAACAAGTGCCAGTAGCGCCTCCTGTGTGAGAAGCGTCTCCTGTTTAGTTAAAAGCCAGACACAGGCAGACACACACACGCACAACATTAAAAGAACATCAAAAGCCCAAACAAGCTATTTATATCTGGCACCACTATCTATTAAATAAAAAATAGTTTTTTATTTATTTTTTTTCTGCCCACTGATTGGGGTTTAATTGAAAAAGAGAAAACGTTGAGGAGGATGTGGAACTCTGTCTGGCTAAATATTTTATTGTGTTAACTGGTTACCAATCCCAGTTTAATAATTCTGTAAAAAAGGAAGACAGATATTCTATAAGATAGAACTATTCACCTAATAGTACATAGCAGTTTGTACTCATGCGTAGCCATTTATAGTAGTCTGAAAATGGTTAGCATCTGTCTTGCTGTTTTTCATGCGTCATTCTAAAGATTTCTTTTTCTTTCCTTTCTAGATGTATAGAGCAGACATTCCGGCGCTGCCCACCCTTGCCGACCACGAGCGTGATCATCGTGTTCCATAACGAGGCGTGGAGCACGTTACTGCGGACAGTCTACAGCGTTCTCCACACCTCACCCGCCCTACTTCTCAAGGAGATCATTCTAGTCGATGATGCCAGCACAGACAGTAATGATCTTTCCATTTTCTGGCCCACTATGCGGGACCACCTATTGGATTAAATTAACTCGCTATATTAAGCCTATTATACAGCTCTTTAGGCAAATTTCGGAAAAAGCACAGGGTGTCCTAGTTGGGTTTTCCTAACTGTGGCTCATGACAGGCTATTGAGCAGGAAGCACAGCTGCTTGTGGGGGTGTTGGAAGGGAGGTGGGCAAATACAATGGGCAAGAAGGTCTCACTGTTAGGTTTCAGTTATAAAACTTGTTTCCTAGGCACTTCACCCAGCGACCAGGGCTGGCATTTTTCCATGCAGTGCATATGAGTCAGCGAGCTTCACTCCCGCTCACTTTCATTCCTATTTGCCGGCTCATTCTTTGTCTGTCTGTCATTTCCTTCTCCACTTTCCACAAAGATCATTATTTTCTCTCTTACCCAGTTCTGTCTCACTCACCAACGCATTATTCACTCCCATCAGCTCCGCTCCAGTCAGTAATACTTTCACGTAATCTTTTTTGGGTTTGTTTCTTTAGTTTCTCCTCTTTCCTTTTTCTCAGGTGAGCTACGAAATCAAAACAAGCTCAGAAACATGAGTACTTAACTTCTGTAATGGGAAAGGACCATGCCTTGATCCCAGTACATTTTACAGAAAGGAAATATAAAATATTAGTAGAAGAAAATTCTAACTTTTAATCCCTAACAAAAAGGACGCTCCTGTTAAGAGGTACTTCCACAATTTGAAACAAAGAACGAGGACCAGAATACAATGCTGTGGAAATAAAAACAATGTTTAATGATCTTTGTTATGTTTAATGGCAATTGTTATATAATGGGTTCCTTTTTTTTTTAAATGTATGTATCTTTATGCGAGCGGGTGGGGGTGGGGTTAAACTGTTTACTGAAGATCGACTAAATGGTAATATGTACGCAATTTATTGAGTCAACAAACACATTTAATTACAGTCACACATTGTAGCCAGTCTTCTAAACTTTAGTCAACAAACCAGATCGTCAGTCTGAATAGTTGCAGACGTCATTGGCTGTGAATGAAGGTAATGATTTGTGGATCAGTCACAGTCGTGGTGTCAAAACCAACAGGCCAAGAGTCAGACACAAAGAAACCTTTAAATGCTTATAATGGCTCACTAATAACATGGAAGTTGCTCTAGTAGTCTAATAAGGCTTAATTATATGTGTAGTAAATTTATTCTTCAATTAAAATTGGGGTAGTATCATGTTAAGGGGATTTGTAAATTGTATTTCATTGCAAAACGATAGTTAGTTATGTTTTCTCTGTGCTTAAATCAGATATATTCCTGAGGATCGGTGCACTAATGGATAGTGGCTCTAACCCACCATAGCCGGCTAACAAATTACCAGCTCATTCTAATACTGAGTGATGATATGTTCTGTTTGTATCACTCAGAATGGCTGAAGGAGGAACTGGATAGTTTTCTGAAGCAGCTGCACATTGTGCGTGTAATACGTCAAATTGAAAGGAAAGGCCTCATTACTGCACGCTTGCTGGGAGCCTCGGTAGCCACCGGAGATACCCTCACCTTCCTTGATGCACATTGTAAGTGCATTTGCCAGGTCATAATGATTATATATATATGTATATTGCACACTAATAAATGCCTACTGTGCATGCATTTTTGTCAATCATGACAAAGCCTCTACAAAAACAAAACAAGCATGAGGCCGGTAATGATGACGTGCATTAATAATGCCTCTGTGGTGTGCTAGTTTAGCTTTTAAAGACTGTTGTTACTTCTACATTCTGTTTACTTAATAATTCACCAGTGTTCAACAAATATGCAGCACTATATAGGTGTTGTTTTTGACATGCTACCATAAGCATTCGGTTTAAACATACAATCTCCACAAATCTTCTAGCTCCTTCTCATACTTGCTCGTACTGTTTTTACTTCATGGTTGAATATTTTCGTTTGATTGTGCTCTGTATATGCAGGCGAATGCTTTAATGGCTGGCTGGAGCCCCTGCTGGCCCGGATAGCTGAGAACTACACAGTGGTGGTGAGTCCAGACATCACCACCATCGATCTGAACACATTCGAGTTCATGAAACCTTCACCATATGGACAAAACCATAATCGAGGAAACTTTGACTGGAGTCTGTCTTTCGGCTGGGAGGTTTTGCCTGAGCATGAGAAAAAACGACGTAAAGATGAAACCTACCCCATCAGGCAAGACAGCATTTACAATACAGAATGTGCTTTTGTCACCTTGTTTACACTTTGTTTTGTGAGGAATCAGCATTAATAAAGTCGAATAGATCAAAGATTAACACAATAAATGTTAGTTGTGTTTTTATACACCTTTCATTTAAGACTTTATGTCATATTCTGCAACCAATTGGTCAGCGCAGATCATTCCAGTCTTTACATTTGCCACCTAAATGAACCAACCAATAGTTTTCTGGTTTGTTTTGAATGTTAGCAGGTTTATTATTTCTTGCACACCACTAAAAAATTTTAAATTAACATGCTCACAGTGTTATGGACAACCAGTAATGTCAAAGTTTCATTGTTGTAGTATTGAATATGCTGATGCCTCATCACATATGCCATCATTCCCAGGTTTGATTTACATTAAGGCAATCTCGGGACTTCTGTTTGGATCGTTTGCATGAATTCCCTGTGTTTGTGTTGGTTTCCTCCCACAGTCCAAAGATGTACAGTCCAGTTGATTGGAGACATCAAAATTGTCCTTTGTCTGTCTGTTCAGGAATTTAGTGTATTGACCTAGTGTGTCACTCTGTGACACTAAATAAGATTACGTGGTGGTAAAACTAGATCATGAATGAATAGATAAAACTGGATAATTAATCATCACATACAATTTATGTGATGTGTTATTTTTTCTTTACTCTACAGAACACCAGCATTTGCTGGAGGTTTGTTCTCTATTTCAAAAGATTATTTTTATCACATTGGGAGCTACGATGAAGAGATGGAGATCTGGGGAGGAGAAAATATTGAAATGTCATTTAGAGTAAGAAAGCGTTTTTTCTTTTTTAGTGCAAAGTAGAAATGATAACATTATTATTACAGTATACCTGTTGAATAACATAATCAGGGAATTCATTAGTAGTGCTGTTTAGATGGGGAATTGAGCAAAGATTTTATACAAATACTTAAGACAATGTAATTGCTTGCTTTCCTCTCACATACAATTGTGACATCTTCGTTTCATTATATCAAAAATCATTTATTTCTAGACACGACACTTTAAGTAAATAGTTAACAATTTATAGGTTTCATTTTTTGTTGGTTGACCTGCAGGTGTGGCAATGTGGAGGGCAGTTGGAGATCATCCCGTGCTCCATTGTGGGTCATGTGTTCCGCACGAAGAGCCCTCACACCTTTCCTAAGGGCACACAGGTAATCGTGCGCAACCAGGTGCGACTGACAGAGGTGTGGATGGACGAATACAAGGAGATTTTCTACCACAGGAACCAGCAAGCTGCTCAGATGGCTAAAGAGGTAACATATTCCACTTCATGTCTGGTGTAGTACATTTCTGTTAAGCGATTTTTATTAAAGTTGGCAGCTGCAAAAGAAAGTGCGATGTGACAGTGGAACCCCTGCTGACAACCTCAACACATTTCGGGATTTAAGATGTAGTTGTTGGCAGCAGAATATTGTCGTCTGGTTATATAGTCATGCAATTCTGAGTCTCTCAGGTTAAGACTCCGCATCACTTTTAACTGATTGTCCTTATAATCTTAGTTTTTAGTATCATCATAATTATCCTAAGTCTTTCGAAAAACTTTTTTTGATAAAAATGATCTGTACCGTTTGTCATTTTTGTTTTTTGGTATTTGTAAGTAGTCATGTATGTGCAGATAAGTACATCTGGACATCTGACAACATTAATAAAGAGCATATTAACAACAAAAAGCATTTGTATAAAACTTTTCTGACTCTTTCACTGTATGAAGTCAAGTACTGTCTTTTTTATACAGCCTCAAAAACCTCAGAAAACTTCTCTGAAATTTACCTTGTAGGTCTGATTGAAACCCAGAAGTACAGACATGGAGGCACATTCCTATATGGAGGCAAAAAGTTGATGATCTGGTTTAAAGTTATTTCACAAAACATTCCCCATTTTAATAGTTGACTGGGTTTGCTTATACAGAGATCGTTTGGGGACATCAGCAAACGTTTGGAGCTGCGAGAGAGACTACAGTGTAAAAGCTTCTCGTGGTATTTGCAGAACATATACCCTGAGGTCTTCATGCCTGATCTGAATCCTGTTCATTTTGGTGCGGTATGTTTGTTCATGTACATTTATGTGTGTGGCAGGTATTATGTTACACATTCTTTATTTTTCCAACTTCAGTCTTTTTTTTGGTTACTTTTGTTGGGCTTTCCCTATTATTCCTTCACCCTTTTCCCTCTCTTTTTCTTTCTATCCATTCCAACTCTGCAGACCACAGAATGTTGTGTCTGGAAGCTGTGGCTTCCCGCCATGCATCTCTCGCAGCAGAGGGTCTCAGAGAAAGTGTGGCTGATGTTTTAACAGCTTGGACCTGACAGCATTCTTAATTCCCCCTTTTTTATTGTGCCATTCTTTTGTGACACTTATTTTACTATGTATGTGCTTTATATCCCAGCTTAAGAATATTGAGAAGGACATGTGCCTGGATGTTGGCGAGAACAATGATGGAGGCAAGCCACTAATAATGTACCCATGCCATGGCATGGGAGGCAACCAGGTACAAACAATAGACTATAAGTAGAGAATTATTCTTTCCACTTTGTTTGCAGTATTTCTGCATTTAATAACACAGTTACTGAATTACTAAGTGCAACCACTGTCTAATGATTTTATGATGTGTTCTTCTGTAAGAACAGGACCATGACATAGTGCATAGTCTTTTTCATTAGTATAATAAACAGACTGTTCACAACAGGTATTAAACATTCAGAAAATCTTCTTAATTTTAACATTCATCAGATGGCTTGATGCAATAATACAATGAAATCCATCAAATATTCTATACTTATTTATGTTTTATTACTCAATATTATATATTATATATAAAAATGTTTGTAAACATTATTAATATAGATTTTTTTCTCTGTAAATTACAGTACTTTGAGTATTCATCACATCAGGAAATCAGACACAATATTCAGAAGGAACTTTGTGTTCATGCAAGTTTTGAGTCGGTAAAACTTGAGGAATGTCAATATAAAGGGCATAACACCTTCACTGGACCTGAACAGAAATGGGTGATACAAGAGGTAATGAAGCTTTATTACATAGTACTGCATTTACTAATCCACCCCTCACCGTGAGTAGATTTTAACCACTGCTGTAATGGGATCTGAAAGGACTGAATGCTTAGTAATTTCTCATATGATCCTGAATCGATTCTACTGCTCTTAAAATGCTTAATAATTCGTTATATATAGTGACATATAAGGACTTGGCTGTCTGAAGTAAAGCAAGAATGTTCATCACATTTTCGATCAGTCTTGATGTATCACTTTACTACAGGTCATTCTACAGGTCCCTGCTAATGTTTACCTTTATTAGTTTACATATATTTTGTTCTTATCACTTCTCTGTTTTGGCTGTGTAGGGTCAGTCCTTGTATAACTCCAAATTTAAGATGTGTCTCAGTGCTCTCTATGAAAACCCCTCTCTGGTCTCCTGCACTCCAGATGACATGTACCAGCATTGGACATTTAACTGAAAGGCTGTGCTTCTAACTGGCACTCCGTATGACTGAACTTCTGAACAAAATAATTTTGTATTTATTTTTGTATGTGAAAAACTGCTGCTGGATTTTAATGTTGGATTTTAAGGTATGGAAACGAAAAGTATTTATAACGTGATACAGTGAAGCACAAAGTGAAGTGATGACTTCTGAATCTGATTCTCAAACCTTTGGCTTTCTCACATATTTAAAAGGGCTGCAACCACTAACTATATATTTCCAAGGAGGACCGATGCTTTTTAAAATTTCAATATGGACATTTTATGCACCAAAGACTTCATAAAAGTATTAGTAAGTACAATTTTTAGTGTAAAGTATAATTTTTACATGTTTTGTAGACAGCATTCTTTTTAAAATGATTGTGTTCATGACAGACACTGAGGTTTATCATGCACAAACCAAATTTTGTTTGTTCATTGACAGCTTTTTGTGAACTGGGAGGATGTTAGTACAAACATACAGGCCAGAATTATACTTGATTTTGAACAATGCGGTCCTGCACATCTATTTGTTTGGTGCACTGGATTTGTGTGTCCTTATATCATCTGTGAGGCCTAAGCGAATGGCAGCTGTATTGCATATGCTTTAGTAAAAGATTTACAATAGTTTTGTTCTATGTATTTTTAAAAGTTAATATTAGGTTTTTACAAATCAGTTTGGTCGATGATCCAGAAGGACAAAACACATTGAGATACAGCTTGTGACATCGGTAAGGGTCTTCTGTGTACAGATTAGGTAATAAATCATTCAAGTATGATGATAAAATGTGTCCTTTTCTTTTGTTTTTGTCCTTAATGTGATTAATTTGACTGACACAATGCACTAATAGCACTGTTTGATTGATTCAATGCTAGAAATAGGGCACACGTACACAGACGAATTCTATTTTTTGACAGCTATGTAAAAGGCAGCTATTTTCGAATTTTTATTTGAGTAAACTACAGAGGGCGCTGTTTCACATAATTTATTTTTTCATCACGGTGGTGTGCAAGATATAGATAAACATTTAATAATACAGACGATATATTACACACATATAGTCAATTTTTATATTATTTCATAAGGATGTTTGGTTAATTATTGTCGTGTTTTGGATGAATAAAATGTGGTTTCTTTTAACAAAACAAGAAGAGTACATCTCTCAACATGGTGTCTGAACATCAGTGGCTTTCTCTTAAGGATTCATACTTTCACCTTTGTTCCAAGTTTTTTGTTCAAAGTTCGTTTTTGTTTTACTGTTTGTTTTGCGGTGCGTTTTATGCCATTATTTGTGTATTTTATTTATGTAATTTCGTAGGATTGTGCACATTTTGCACACCTTTGCACAGCTGTTCCAAAATTTAAAAACAAAAGAAACGAAACTTGTTCAAACTTGTTTACATGTTGTTGTTTACTTGTCTGTCGATGTTGCTTTCAAATAAGCAAATTGATCTGCCACACTTGTATATCACTCTGTATTTAAAAGTGTACATACATTTTAAAGAATTTGCAGTTTGCTCCTTTGCAAGTTTAAAAACAGTATTTATGTATGATGTTATCTGATTATAAATAATGCTATATTATAAATAATAGTGGGGACTTTACACACTGTAAAGTCGTAGCTATTGGTATGATAAAGCATCTGGTGCTATCCATCTTACCATCCATCCATATCTCTCTCTCTCTCTGTGAGTGTACGTGTACATACAGAAGGCGGTTTCACATTGATTTAATCTTCATTAATCTTAATGGTCTTTTTAATGATATTTATGTCATGTAAATGCATTACAACCTTTGACGTCCATTGCCTTTAGCAGAAGGTTGGGCCATCAGATGGGATGAAGATTTATGAACTCAAATATGTATCCTTCTTATTGTCCTATGGCATCTGTTGGACAGTTATAATGTGTAAAATGCTGATATAGCAT
>JAOUQU010434667.1:0-10000 GCA_028566735.1 Ammoglanis amapaensis | reverse complement strand
CCTGCATTTTGTAAAGTTGCTTTAAGACAATATCTATTGGAAAAAGCGCTATAGAAATAAAGTTGACTTGACTTGACTAGTCTTGTCAGTATATGATAAAACTAAGCAAGAACATGATATTTAAGGTTTGAACTAACCAACTATAGTTTTGTAAAGATAGATATATGATACATATTCATAAACCTAATGGATACTTAAAACAGTTAGGCTTTCCACACAATAACATTATATAAATGGAAATCAAGGACTATAGATCAGAAATCCTTTTTTTTTACATTTTAATAATTTAACACTTTTGTTGCCTTTGGTCCTGCCTGCATGATGCATTCATCAAAAGAAGTCAGTTCAAAAGTTCGTTTCTTAAACACCAGCCCTTACATAAGTCTGCAGTCAATGGTTCATTTCTTTCATGACACAATGCTGGACTAATCATAACATTAAAAATCTCCTCCTTCCTTTGGCAAAGTGCACCAGTGTGTAGTGCCGTGGCGTGCACCGGTTTAACCCTTCAGGCCCATCTAATCCTTCAAAATGGTTAATGAATAGATAAGTTATATAAATATATGTGTAATTAAAAAAAAGAAAAATTTAAAGCATTTAAAAAAAATTACATTTTTAAAATGAATTGTAATCTTTGTCACTGTCAAAACAGACAACCTAATTCTTAATTAAATTTTCTTTAAACCTATCAGATAAATTGGCAGCATTTGTGAAGTCATCTTTGGACCTTGTCTCATATATAAGAATTTAATCCAGTATTGTTTTGTCTGTGTGCTTTGGGTCATTGTCATTCTGAAAAGTTAAAGTGGTCTTCCTATTCTCAGGAGGGGGTGGTGACAACACTTAAAGAATTGCAGACTTCACTTTATTTCTTATTAGACAGCCTCTAATTTACACATGCATTCCAGTCTGTTATTCACAGAAGCTACATTTCATGCTTTCTTTTTATAAAAACTTTGTTTTCACTCTTTGGGCATTGTCAATAGCTATTTTGGTTGAGGTACAATTAGCACTGGCACTAGTGTTAATGTATAGTTATGGCCTAAGCAAAGTTTTGAGTTTATTTTTAACCTTCTTACTTTAAGCCCTGGAAATCATTTGGTCATTGTTTCAATTAGTGTAATATTTACCTGTTTTAGGTTATTATTATAATATATAAATTATATTAAATAATTATTTAGGCATGCTTGCAAAAGATGTATACAGTAACCTTTGATAGTTTATTATTTTCCAAATATATTGTGTATATTGCTCTTAGCATTAACTTTAACTGCCATGTTATAAATATGGATGACTCATACAGCAGAGGCCTTGAAAACAGATAAGATAACCTTTGGATGCAAGTTTTTAGTAAGATGCAGTCTATGTCTGTTCATTAATAATTAATGGGGTAGCTGGTGTCAGTAACATACACATTACAGCTTTTTTTGTTAAAGGGCTTTAAACTTTCTTATCTAAGTGTTATGCATGTGTGTATGATACCAGTGTCATTAAAATAAACTGTGATAATAATTGCTTACAAAATATTAAAAAAAAACAATGTGATCATTGACTCATTCCTGCCACCATGCAGTTAATTAGTAATAAAACCCAACAGAGTAGGCTGTTTATTTCCTGAGGTAAAGTTTTACAACTACACTTGTGGTTGTCACTTGAGTAGAGAAGAGGCAGAATGAGTAAGCCATACCTTTATCTGTTTTTACAATGCTTTAAACATAGTTCATTTTGAATTACAAAACGAGAATTATAATGATTTACTGTAAATTAAGCTATTGTAACATTATTTGACCAAGTTTTCAAAAAAATATTGTTAGTGATAATGGTAAGATATTTTTAATTCGAGCCTGTTCTTGCAGCTGATACTAATGTACAGTTGACAAAAATTAGTGATGGACTGGACAATCTGGGATATCAAGTGGATGTAAGTAACCTGGAAAATTGCAGATTGGAATTTTTGCTGCTTTTATTTTCTGTTTGCGGTAAGTAATATGTTTACTGTTATAGGAAGAAATGACAACAGATCAACACACTGAACCTGAAATGGATAATCAGAAAAATGAGCGCAAGTCATTTGCGAGGTACAGAAGTTATAATAACCAGGAATCTAGCTCATACCTGCTACACAAGCCTGTTAATGCATCATTCTTAGCTTAGTTTAATAAACAAAACTATTAACTATTATTATTTACAACAATGTTTGGTTAATAACAAATATATTCATAAAGTCTCTTGTTTGTGTATAATGTAGCAAAGTATTCAAACCCATTACGACTGCAGAACATTTCTTGAAGTCTCACTCTCGAATCATCAAATATATTGCCCTGGGAATTCTTGGCGCAGGTAACATTTTTAAAATATATGTATACATTGTGTTTTTTTTAGTTGTGGAAAATGCTGCTAAGTAATTAATCTTTGTCTGCTATGAACCTAATGCTGAACAATGTTTAAAAACACAGGCTACGTGGCATTCTTTGTTGCTGCATGCTGGCTAAACATCCAAAGGGCTATTGCTCTTGTTGTTCTTACCAGCCTGGCAGTGTTTTTTACAGTTTATGATCTTATAAAGAAATACAAGGGAGACAGTATAAAAAACTTTTTCAAGCCTGCTCTGAAATGGTTTAAAGCCAATCTCAAGTGGTTAAAATGGTAAGTGTTTATTATGGATATTATTGTATATTATTTGCTGTATTTATTTGGGTTTTATTGCCATTGTTGTCTTACGTTTGTTTTATTAACGGCAATATACAACTAAAGAACATTTAAAATAGTATCAGGCTTAAATGCTATAATGTATATTTAAATTTAAAATGTTAATTAAAATCTAAAATTCTGATCTCCCTTCCACCTTAAGGTAATATGGTTTGTGGTATGTAATTATTCAGACAAGAATATAAGCAATGTCATTGATTAATATTAACATAATTTGTTAATTAAATATGGCATAAAAATAATTTTATGAAAAACAACATTTTTCATGGAACATCCTGTTGTTTTTATAGCTTAAACTGCAGTAACAGTAATATAAACACTTGCCTAAATCCCAGAACAGTGAATCTATTACCCTATTAGACCACAGTGCCACCCAATTTTACAACCTAGTCTTTGTATGAGTATTATTGTAAACACTGACTCCTGATATAAGTCAGACCATTGTCAAGATAAATTGGTAAAAACTATTCAGTATTATTAAAATGCAACTTTGTAAAAAGCACAATCATTCCTACATATACTTTAACTTTTATTTTACTGCTGAGAGCTTTTTCCGTAAAGCTTTTAACAATTCATTAGAAAATATATAAGTTATATTTAGGTCGCATATTTTAAAAAAGTTTGTACAAGAGGTGGTAAAAACTGTTTCTAACAGGTGATTGTATTGGTGATTTAATACAATAGTAGTTTCTTCAAAAAGTTTAGTATTGATAGGAAAAATTGGCAGAGGATTTTTAAATGCACTGATTAAAAACACTGTTTCTCAAATACTTTTTTGGAGGTATTTGCATCTTTTAAATCAAATCAAATCACTTTTTCATCCTGTGCATAGCATAAAAACATTAAAATCAAGAACATTTTGAGGAATTTCAGCTTGTAAATGTTAAAAGACACACAATCTTATACAAACCATAATACCTATGATTAGGCAAGGTAAGGCAAGTTATGTTTATTTGCACAGCAATTGCTTCACATTAAACATTTAAAATCCTTCAAACTTTCTCGAGATCTATAACCTCAGAAAGGCTAGTTTAAATTATTATTATTTTAAACTAAAGTTTAATTTAAACAGTTAATTTAAACCTAAGTTTAATTTTATTTGAAATTTAAACTAATGGCCTACAGTTATCTGGGGTCCCCCCAAGCTGCCTTGGTTGCAGATCAGTCACTGGTTGAGCCACACTTTTGGTATGACTATTATGGAAATATGGAATAGGGGGGGTTTATATAGAATGCAATAATACAAAAGTCATGTGTGAAAGAAACACTGCATTGTCTATTTGTGTTTTCGTTGTTCTCATTTTTTTGGCCCAATTATTTCTGGTGTGTGGTTGTAATCTTAATTATAACAAATAGATTAGTTTCATGAACAATTTTTCTGTTAGTTAGCATTGACGTTACTTTTAATCTTGTGCTGGGACAGTAAACAATTTAATGCATGTTCATGCTCTGTCTAATTTTTAAACTATTTTATTGAATAAAATTCTGCTACATAAGAAACTTCAATATTAATATTAAATGTATAATAGCTTTTATATATCAGCCACTTCTCTCACAATAGCTGTGTTTTGGTGTTTTACAGGGTTTTTATATTAGTGGTGCTTGGGCTATTGGTAACATGGCTGGTAGTGGACACAAGCAAGAACCCTGAACAGCTCATATCCTTTGGGGGTGTCTGTCTTTTTGTGTTTGGCGTGTACATCTTCTCAGCGCATAGATCTGCAGTAAGCAGTGCAATGAACAAAAGGGTTTCAAAACAAATGTATTCATGATTATTTCCATTTATTCAATCAACTTATGTAAACATTACATTATATCACAGACGATACAGACATCTGTTATCAAATCTTGTTTCATTATAGTGTTAAATCTGATTTTGACAAATGCACAAATTTTTCATTCTACCACAGGTATGCTGGAGGACACTATTTTGGGGTCTTGGATTACAATTTGTAATTGGATTGTTTGTCATAAGGACTAGTCCAGGGTTAATAGCTTTTGAATGGCTTGGAGCTCAAGTTCAGGTATGAACAAATTACAAAATAAATGATATTTGAGTAACTAATTGAATCAGAAAGGTTTTTACATTTACTGTTTAAAATTGGCAGTATTTATTAGGGTGCCTATTAAGCCTCTTAATTAGGTCTAAAAACTTGCATGTTGTCACATTTTTGTTAGCTTTGCTAAGTGGCTGTGCATGTTTCTAGCTGTTTCAGGGAGAGAAGCCTATGCTTGCAGTGGCCTGATCAGGGTTCTCCTGATTGATCTTTTGTTTCAATTTAACCCTTATATTATATTATGGGTCAATTTGACCCATTTTGATTTTTTGTGTTGTCCAAAGTGCAGATTATCCTTAATTTTTTTCCAAAAAAATGTATGACTTTTCCTCATCTGGGGTCATGAATCACTGGGTATAATCTGGACACTTTGACGTGTTGTGGGGTGTCTGCACAGAGTTTGTATACAAAAATGATGGTGTGGGTCATTTTGACCCGGACACAAAATAGCTGTTTAAACTCAAAGAAAATCATATTGAAATATTTAGTTTTTACTGCTTCTGAGTAGTCAATGCGAAGCAGGTGTGTCTGTGTATGTGTGGAAGAGATACATTCTCTTTCATGTCCTGGTCACTGTTTTCATGCCCTTTTAAAAAATATTGCACCAAAAATGAGCTCCAGCCAATTTTCAGCTGAAGAAGTTTTGTTGCAGCTGATAAACTAGGATCGTGATGTAGAGGAAAATATTTTTGAGATGGGCAATCCTTCTCAGCCAGAGGACAATGCTATTAATGATCCAGCTTGTCAATTTTCCCATGATGAGGAGGATTCAGAGGACAAGTCTGCTGAACAAATTTGCAAAGTATGGTATCAAAATATGGGCAGTCTGTGATGCAAAATCCAGTTATGCGTGGAACCTGCAAGTATAAACTGATAAACCACCTGGAGCAGCAACTGAGAAAAATCAAGGAATGTGAATTGTTTGTGAATGTAAATCACAGCAACATATAGCTACCAGTGCAAGACTTGGTGGTTTTCTTCAACCATTGTTGAAGTTTCTACTTACAATGTCTATGTGCTGTGAATTGAGATCAACCAGCAGTCGAATGCCAGCAAACTGTACTGTTTTTTCCTGGAGAAACTAGACAAAGCACTCGTCACTCCCAAGATCCAGAACCAGGCCATGCCAGCTCGATCCCAAGCAGCTGCTGCTGGACAGAGCATCTGACCAACTGTCAATAGATCCTTTGGATGCTGGTGCACAGTAACATAAAATTAAACTATAGATATAAGAACTATATCTGCAGAAAGCTCATGGTCACATTCTGTCCATCATGTGGAACACTGAAAACTGTTGAACCAGAGAAAATAAGAAAAGGTAAAAGAGGTCAAAATGAAAGAGTTCTTTAATAGTGTTATATTTTATTTCCCGTCTTCTCATCTCTTCTAAGTGTTTAAATATTTTAAAATAAAGTTATTATTGGTTTTAGTTCAATTTTGACTGATTTGAGTGGGTTTGCACAATACGTAATGCAACATAATGAATGTATTTTTTTCTCAACGTAATACAAGGGTTAATATATGTTTGTTCATCTATATTTGCCTAATTGTTAAATAAATATAGTTGCTATGGAATAATATAGTTAAATAAATACAGTTAAAATAAATAAATAAAGTTATTGTTGGACTTTTTTTTCCAGACATTTTTAAACTACACTTTTGCAGGCTCATCCTTTGTATTTGGCAGTCTGGTTGATACAAGAATCTTTGCATTTCAGGTGAGTATTTCATTTCTAAATGTTATGCAAAATACACTCTTGTCCAAAATATCTAAAAGCACAGACACCTGTCACTTTATCTATTTCCTTGCAGGCTTTGCCAATTATTATATTCTTTAGTAGTGTTATGTCAGTTCTGTACTACCTTGGAGCGATGCAGTGGATTATTATCAAGGTAAATAAAGCTTTAAAACTTTGATGTGCATGCATTTGTTCTGTAGTTAGTATTTTATTTTGTTGTCCACAGATTTCCTGGATAATGGAAATAACAATGGGAACTTCTTCTACAGAGTCTTTGAGTGTGGCAGGAAATATATTTGTTGGACAGGTAATGTAAGTCTTCATTATGAATAATATATGCTCCAACTAAATATCAAAGAAGTCAAAGAAGAAAGAAGCTTTATTTGTCAAATCTTTATTACAAGATCTGAAATGCGTTCCTCTCCTACAGGGAGAGAGGCCGCAGCGAATTTGACGCGCAGCCTACAGACAGATCGGGAAAGTTAGGTTAAAAAGACCAACCCCCACACTGTGGTGTTTCAGTCACAGTGTGAGGTGAGGCCAAAACGACCTTGCACATTGCAACAACACATCCACACTAGACATAACATGCACAGGCACAACGAGGGCTTAAGAGCGAAAGAGAGAGATTCCAGCAACTCCTGCTCTCAGGAGTGAATTTCATATCAGCTCCCCAATGTCCTCCACAGAAAGTGGGGCTAGACACACGATCTGCCATGCTTTACACAAGACCCTCGTGTATGGTGATTCGTTCAGCTGAACGCATCATTCAGACCGAGCTACCTGACCTGCAGTCCATCTACAAGAAACGGTTCTGCTCACGAGCTAAGAGGATAGTAAAGGACACTAGTCACGCCAACCATGGACTGTTCTCTCTGTTACCATCTGGTAGGCGCTTTCGTGCTCTGAAAACCAAGACAGAGAGAATAAGAAGGAGCTTTTTTCCACAAGCTATTCAGACTCTAAATGGAAATTAGCTACAGGAATTTTCTTTTATCACTTTATTACTACCTGGACACTTTATTATCTACACTGGGACACTTTATTTACACTGTCACTTACCATGCTGGACACTTTATCATTAACACTGGGACACTTTATTCGCTGGACACTTTATCATTAACACTGGGACACTTTATTCGCACTCATGGTCACTAAGTCACTTTAACAGTCACTTCACTTTACCCACATATCCTTATATATTTATACATAGTTCATCCTACTTTTGTAAATTATCTTCTTTTATCTTCCTTTATCTTTTCCTACTTTTATACTCTAAATATAGTTTGTTAACTGTAATTTCGAGTTGGTATAAAGCATTTCACTGCCGGTTGTACTGTGTATAGCTATGTATGTGAAGAATAAACTTTGATTTGATTTGATTTGAGTGTCTGTGTGCAGTTGTGGGTGTGTCTGTGCATGTGAGTGCGACAAGTTTACGTAGACATGTGGAGTGCTGCTAGTGCAGCTCTCTTTGTGTAGGGGTCTGGGAGGCAGGTGAACTAGAGGATAATGTTATTAAATTTAGGGAAGAATTAGGAGTGGACGTGCTTGGACACTAAGTGAGGAAGTGCAGCTCCGTCTCTGTTGTGCTCAGAAAATCTGCTGCTCTGTAGCGTCTGTTTGTGGTCAGATAACTCTGCATTTTATTCTGGAGTTTAGTTTCAGTTTCCCAATAATTCAGATATGTATGTTTGAGTAAGCCGGTCTAAGGTAACAGTAAACTTCAGACACATGTGAAGAGAAACTGAAGGATTAGTCAATTGGTCAAAAGGAAACAAAAAGGCGGTTGTTTGATTTTCTCAAGAAACTACAAAACAGAGCCTGTTAGTAAAGGTTGGTGTTTTGGGGGTTTGAGATACATAAAAACTCATTAAACTGCATACATACATGTAATCTGGAATTTTTCAGCAAAGAGGTTCCTTATTGCTTCTCTAGCAGCACCTACATGGTACATATAACTGTAATATACTGGAAATTGTGGATTTAATCCGGTTGGTAAATGATAGTTTTTGAGCTGTGCTCAACACATTAAAAGTAGATAATATACAACAATTACTTGGCTACTTGTGTAGGGTGTGGTTAGGTCACTTAGTAGAGCTTCCTTTAAATTAAAATCGAGTTAATCACTATGGTTTTGACAGTCTTCATTAGAGCATCTTTTTCCCCTAAATGCTCCATCTGATGTGACTAGGGCTGCCTACCGCTCACTGCTCCCTAATGTGTGTTCACTAGTGTGTGTAAATGTGTATTTATCTGCACATAGTGGATTAAATGCAGAGGAATAATTACTAAGTGTGTAAAAGCACAATGGTGAATAAGTAGTCTAGATTCTACAACAACAACAGAAAAGAATATCTCTGTTATGATTTGATACATAAAGTAATAACCAAAAACAAAAACAAATACTAGACCAAGAAGCAGAAGTTAGCCAAGATTGCTTTTAAAATAAAATCCCTTGTATGGACTATATCAAAATTCACAGTGCCCTCAGCACCAATCTGATAACTCTGCCCTGCAAGTAATGGGTGGGATTCAAACCCACTTGCACCCGTGTATGCCACTCCACAGGCAGAGTTCTAAAAGAAAGAAAAAACGCCAGGATAAAGTTGAGAAAAGCGCAGTCGAGCTGGTGTGGTGGTTTGACTACAAAATGATTCAAAATAATAATAATTTAATACACGAACTGCCGATCCGTATGTTGTTGTCTGGATGTTGTTAAAAGCATTTGAAAAATGCAAGAATAGAATCCTCTCTGTACAAATACCCTTATCAAGGTGCGAGTGGGTTCTATGTAATGGGTAGATGTATCCTCCACCCCAGCAGCTGCCCGGTATGCGAACTGCAGATCATCTTGGGCATGTAACACTTGGGGTCTGAAGAGATTGATAAAGAGCTGCTTCAATGTATTCATCAAGTGTGAAATAAGTGTTACCGGTCGGAAGTCATTTAGCTCAGTGGGCCAGGTCATTTGGGGAACTGGAACTATGCATGATGTCTTCCAGAGAGTGGGCACTCTTCCTAGCTGTGGGCTGAGATTAAAGAGACATTGTAGTGGTTTTTCTAGTTTAGCAGCGCTTCAGTATTCTGGGACACACTTTGCCTGGGCCTGCTGCTCTCCTGCGGTGAAGCTTCCTCAGTTGATCTCTGACTTGGTCCGCGGTGATATGTGTGTGTGTGTGTGTGTGTGGGGGGAGAGATCTGTGTACTGATGATTAGCAGTGGTTTATGTACTGAAGCAGCTCTTCAGGGCAATGTGTTTGAATAGCTCAGAAACAAGTGCCATTCAAAACAGTTTCTAAATAACTAAAAAAGGGAACAACATGTTGCTACAGGTGAATCACTGTCTTACTGTCTTACTGACATCTGTCTAACTAGTGAGGGTGCTATCAAGTGATCGTCTTCACGCACACACATACATACACACACACACACACACGCACGCACGCACGCACGCACACACACACACACACACACACACACACACACACACAC
>JAOUQU010434648.1:0-10003 GCA_028566735.1 Ammoglanis amapaensis | reverse complement strand
CACACACACACACACACACACACACACACACACACACACACACACACACACACACACACACACACACACACCGGTTTTAATGTAGTTAGCTATAAATCATCACACAAACACTAGAAGTAAAATGATTCATGCTAATTGCAGTTCTTCCACAGAACAACAATTAAACTCACTTCTGTACTCGCTGAGTTGTGTATCAGTTCTGCCCAGCAATGGTTTACTACAACAGTCCAAAAAACTGTTCATTTTGTTCCATGATCTCTGGACTGATGAACGCATTATAATAATAATGACGAGAAATGGCTTAGTGTTTAAGAGATCGAGTTAGAGATTATTAGATCAGCGATTCAAACCCCACTACTACCAAATTGCCACTGTTGGGCCCCTGAGCAAGGTCCTTAACTCGTCGTGATCTAACAATCGATGTTAAATGTATGTAGCCAATGCTTCTTCGATTTACAATAATTACACCTGAGCTCACCTGAAGCACAGCAAATCTAAAAAACCTTTTCATCGGTCAGTATTTAGATTTAATGCATTTTCAAAACAAAAGAAACCAGAATTCGGCCAAGACCACTGCAGAGACGCCATTTCAGGCTATAAGATAAAAATGAGAACAACTCATATGAATAAACTTCTTATTACTGAGTTGTCACATTACATGTAACAGGATACAGAATATAAGAACAACACAACCAATAACAGGCTGCATTTACAGTACATAATTACTTATTTATACAGATGATCAAACAACAAAATCCCCATCAGTACAACAACCTCGCCCCCCTCGAAGAACATCATAAGCATAAAATACAAAGCCATTGATCACGGGTCTGCTACAAGACTCATTAAAGTCCTGCAAAGAATTCAAAGAATGTCTGGAATGTCCTGAAAAGAAACGAAACACCAAATATAGAAGACACTTCCTGTGCTGAGCAGCGAATACTTTAGAGATAATGAAACACCACTTAACCAATCGTTATAGTGGGTGGAAGATTTTTCAATCTAAGCTGAAATAAAAAAAAGAAAAAAAAAACTACGGCACCTAATAATTTTTTAATGTATCCGGACTATTGGATTAAAACAAATATTAATCTGGGCTTGTGACAAAGAGCTGAGAGCTCAGCCTGACCCAGCACATCAGGATAGATCAGAAAACACCTTTCAGTCCAGATTCATTGTATGACATCGGTGTTTCAAATTAGGAATGAATGTAGTAGTTACACACAGCCACGTTAAAATGTCTTTCAGCAACAATGGAAGCAGTAAAAGCAACTTTTATTCAAATCCACAGTCTACAATCAAAACGAGGGTTAAGTGGCTTGTTTAAGAGGACCAACAGACACATTGGTAGGATTTTTAAGGCTAACTTTTGCTTACTAGTCCAGTCCTTAAAGCCAGAGTGGACAAACCATTTGTGTACGTGGTGTTTATAGACATACATGCATTTTGTTAATGACCATTTTAATCAGATTTAAATCATTTTTCAGTAATGAATCGGTCCCAGACATGACAAGTCGCCGGGTGTGGTGGTGTGTTTGGGTACTTTAAGGACAAATGTAAAACTATGCAGGTGAGAGTTTGATAAGATATGGAGTTTTTTTATTATGGAGAGCTGAGAGTAAACACTGGAAATGCATTTATCTACAGTATTTATAACCGCACCGAGGTGTGGCTCAGCACACAGGCCAAAGGTCAAAGTATTCCACTGTACAGGAGATTCCTGGTGAAGATACAAATCTATAAAAAGTCTTTAAAGACAAAGGTGGTAATTATATATGCGTATATGGTAGTGGATTCATAGTGGGAAAGGATTCAGATGCCTCGTCTGTTCACACACTTTTATTTGTGTTGTAGATTTGATTTTAAATACTTACTGTACAACATTTTATCTATCAGTGTACATTTAATGTGTACACACACACACACACACACTGGGTGCAGTCGTGACCGGGTGATTAGAAAACTGGGCTCGTGGTTCAGTCGATTCAGAGAGTCGACAGGTAACGACTGAAGCCCTTGAGAAAAGCACCAAAACCCACTCACAGCTCCTCAGGGCTGGTCACCGCACCAGAAATGTGTGCTCACTACTGCCCCCTAGTGTGTGTTCACTAGTCATTAACTAGCTGATCTAGTGTAAACGTATTGGGTTGAATGCGGATTAATAATTTCCGGCCAACGGTGAAACGAGCATTCTAAATTATAAAATCTGATCACTCAAGATCTAAAATCATTTATTTACTATGTTTAAACTCTTTGCTGTGGTAAATATAAACATTTGTAATATTTATATTATAAAACTCGAAGGAGATTATTCAATATCAAACCCCCCAACCCCCCAAATGATTCCTTAAACTTCCTTGAGCTTTTGTCGGTACCTGGATGGTCCAGTTGGTTATAAGAATCCTCCCTAACATGGCATCCAACTGTCCGGCTGTGTGATGCACGGCAGTCAGCATGGCTGACACTGCAGACATAAGTGATGCCTATCAGGATTTCATCGAGCCGTCTAGCTGCTGTCTGTAGTGCACATAAAGCTTCTTCTGGAGTGTTAAAACTATCAGGAGCGAATGTCACCCCTCTATAAGACTCCTGATCATGCTACGTTCTGAAATTTATGTGCTGCAAATATTTACTAATCATCATCATGCAAATGATGTTTCCGAAACAAAAACTGAAATGAATATTCAGTGATATGCAACGTTCCGGTTCGTCCCGTAAAGCCGGTTTAATCTTACTTGGCTCTCTTGGCCATTTCGTTGCCGTCCCAGCGTGGACTGTAGGGGTACGACTTCTGCACCTGTGAGTAAAGCTGCCCGCTGCTGCTGAAGTGGTAGATGGACTGGAAGGTCAGAGTTGGCTGGTCACGAGGGAAATATAACGGCAGGTCCACTGTTAAAAGAGCAGATAAAAGTAGAAGTAAATACTTCAGAAACTAATTAATACCGAAGAGCAAAACCGATTACGATGGTGATCGAGACTTTGCCATGTAATGTCGTTATGATGTCACTTGTTGGTAAATAATGTTGGCTGGAACATACCATGTACCAAGAAGCAGAAGTCTTTCCACATGAGTAAGAGCGTGAGCTTGGTAAAGCCTACAGCATCATATTCAACGACCCCCCTGTACAGGAGCAAAACAAAACATGTCAATATTTACTCACAATAACATCACAACAAATGAGAAATTATGATTATATCATATATGATTATATATGTAATCTAGAATACTTTCTTCACCACTGTGTCTCCACATTTAACCCGATCCGTGCAGTGTAATACACACTAGAGGGCAGCAGTGAGCACACATGGCCTGTGTCTTGGGCAGCCCTAGCCACGGCCCCCGGGGAGCGGTTAGTGGTTCGGCGCCTTGCTCGCGAGCACTTCAGTCGTTACCTGTTGACTCTCTGGATCAAACCGGTAACCTTCCGATCACAAGTACACCCTGTTGGACGCACCGTTGCTTCACAGCAAGAAGTGTCTAAGGGTTTTTTGTGTGGAATTTGCATGTTCTCTACATGTCCGCTGGCAGCTCCGGTTTTCTACCCACGAATGTAACCAGGATCATTCATTCATGAATTGTTTTTCAGTTACCGAGCTACTAAGATGACATCAGAGCGCATTGTAGTGTCGACCCCAAACCGGATAAATAGGGAAGGGTTTGTCAGCAAGGGCATCCAATGTAAGAAAAATAATAATAGTCAAGTAAATAAAGCGAATCAAGATCTGCTGTGGTGAGACCTAAACGTATTAAATAAAGCAAATCATGTGTATTATGTTTTAATACTAATAACACCAGACACCCTAATAAAAAACATTTCTTACGACTCTTTTGCTTTTTTTTTTAACTAATCATTCGTCTAAATTAGGGCGGAATAACCTACATTCCGAAATGGCTCAGGAATGCAGCGATGTACTCCCTCCTCTTGTGATAGCCTTGGATCACATACTGCACCTGAAAAAGAAACACAGGAATACACGGAGGTCAGAGGTCGAACACGTGGGAAGGTTTTAACGCTCAGGGTCAGTGTGGCACGATGGCAGGGTAAAGGTCCTGAGGGTCGATCCTCAGTAAAGGACGTTATTTTGACATGATCGTCTGTGTCGAACTAACATGATACACAACAGACCGCTCGCCCGGTTCGTTTTGTTTTGCTAATCATTTAGATTCATTAACACAAACAGTTTTCCTCGGGACCCTTGTTTTATTTTGGTATATAAATCATCATCCCGAACCGTTTCTCCGACACTGTGCATGTGTAATGTATTCGGTTCGAACAGAGCAGGGTTGGGCAGGGCAGGAACTGTGGATCAGTGAACCGCACACCCTTGCCGGGGGCAGAGCTGATCCACTGGCAGTATGAGTGAGTGGGTGAACAGGTGTGTCTTCTGTAAAGTATGTGCTGGTTAGACGTGTTACGTTACCTGACTTCCGGGGTCTGGACCATGTAGGCACGAACTGTACTGACTTTCGAAACGAGTTAGAACAAGTCCATGGGCTCTACAAAACATGTCCATGAAGTTCTTTGCGCAAAACGCCATAAAAATCCCTTTGACATAAAGTTGTTAAAAGTTTCGCTCGATGGTCTGCATGTGTCTGTTCATAAATATATATATATATATATATATATATATAAAAACTCCTTATGTTTCATATATACACATACAGAACTATATACTGTTTATCCTCCCAAGTAGGGGATGCATCCGTGATGGCGTCCAACAGTCGCTTAGATTCTGCCTTCCTTCAACATGTGGAGAAGCTAAATCTTAACTTTTATCGTGAGCATCTTTCGCGTGTGCTTGGGTTCGCTGCCAGAAGCCTTAGAAGCCAAAAATTATTACAATAATTAAAGAAACAGCGAACACAACGACGCAGATCAAAGCTTGGCGAGTGCAACAACCAGGATGACAGAACGGGATACAGACAGGATACAGAGTCGACACAATCAGAAGGAGGTGAGTTTTTACCTTATTTGTGAGCAACTGGCACACTTGAGGTACGTAATCGATGAGGCAGCCTCCACTCGGAAACGCAGGAATATGTAAGGCTGAAGGTCCTCCGAGAGCACTGCAGGAAACAGAACGGTTCTTTTACCTCAGTGAATCAGACGTCGAATTAAACCGAATAAAGCCGGACGTCTTATTTATAACTGATAGTTAATGTGACTGATCTGAATCTTTTAAACCAAGTTTTATTTTAAGTCATGCAACACATTTTCAGCATTTAGCAGACACTTAAAAAAAAAATCTAAAGCGACTTACGATTACAGTAACAGAATACAGTCTTACATACAAAAATTGATGATTAAAGGCCTCGCTCAAGGGTCCAAACGCAAAGACCTGGACATGGTGAGGCTTGAATCGGTCACCTTCTATTTACTAGTTCAATGGTGAAACCACTAGGCTATTTCTTGCCCTATATAGGAGTTACAGAGAGCATAAGTGGTGTAGTGAATAAATTAAAATCGATATGTATCATTGCTGATTGTAAAAAACTTTGATGTTAAATATGATATATTTTGTTATTGTATTGTTAGTGTATATTGTGCTACACTAAGGCAGTCATAGTTAAGTAGTTAAGATGAGCTTAACCTGAGCTACAACCACCAAGTTACCTCTGTTGGGCCCCTGAGCAAAGCCCTCAACCCTCAATTGCTCAAGATACGATGTTCCGTGGAAATGTATTCATCGTTTTAATCGTCTATTAGACGTCCGTCAATCGTAGAAAGACACATAAATGAAAACAAAACTCTTGACTCTTCGAGATGATGATCATTTACTACATTTCATTTTGCATGTTCTCTTCCGGACATCCTAACATGCACCCGTTAAAAATGTTGAATGAATTGACAACCATCTACTGACTAATCTTTAATAATTTGCCCATAAAATGCTCTTTAATTATTAGTAAATCTTTTTTTATATTTGTTTATTTGCATTTTCACTTCAGTTTTCGAAGACACTACAGTTCCGTTTTTCACGTGTCCCATACAACATGTATGTAATTCCATCACGTGATTTCAGCTGTTGTATGATGAGCTCTTACAGAGCCACACACGACCATTTCCACCTTCCAGATGATACGTTACAGAAGCACTTTCTGCTGGACCTGTTATTAAGCAGCGTGCTTAAAAACGCTATCGAAGGCGGCGTTTTTATAGACTGTGTCGTGATGTGGCGATATATTCTTCCCATAATGCAGTAGGATTCATGATACTGGCCACACCAGTCAACGAAATGCCACAGAAGACAAACGATAAAGTTTTCGTTTTCCGTTGGCATCTTTTATTCAGCTGAATAACGAATACCAGCTTATATAGAGCCACATCATATAAATAAATTAAGGGTAGAAAAGGGGGTGCATGTGCACAGATTTTAACATGATTTGGGGTGCATCGTTACATCAGATCATTTTAATCAGCCGTCTAATCTCCTGAAACTTTATGGCAATGTATTGTTAATCTGGGTGGCATCGTGGCTTAGCGGTTAGCACTGTTGCACACACACACACACACACACACACACACTATCTATCCCTGAGGTCACTCCCGAAGATTTGAACTTGCTGTCCGGGAGTAATTCATCCCTCCAACATTCCTGCGCCTCCTCAGCTGCTGATTAGTGAAAAGTCATTCCAGTGAGTAGATGAAAGCTCTGGGTTCATCCCGGTACTCCTAGAAGTTCATTCCTGAAGCAGGAGCTTTAACATGAGCTGGCAGATGTTAGAAGCTCGCTCTGACTTCTGCACCCCCTCCCCCCTCACCCGCTTCCCATGGTTTGAGCCGTGGCAGAGACATGACTAATGATAGATGCTGCAGTCTGTTGGCCTCCGACTGTTGATTAGCAGTGACATTTAAGCGAATAAGAGAATCAATCTTATACATCAAAACACCCTGAATAAATGTTTATATTATCTTAATTATATTCTGTAGCTGACATGTATGTAACCAATTAATGCAAAGCTGTATCTGTTTCTCTATGTGTATAGATGTGTGTGTGTGTGGGGGGGGGGGGTTTCTATTCCAGCTCCTCTTGAGTCCCGACCTCAACCCATTAGAAACACCTTTGAGATGGATTAGAACCGAGACCGAAAGCCGGGGCACTTCTCGTACCGACATCAGTATTGTGACATCACAAATGTACTTCTGGAAGAACGGTCAAGAATCCCCATAGACACATTCCTGAACCTGGTGGACAGACGTCACCAGAAGAGTCGAAGCTGTTCTAGGATGTAAACGGTGGAACCGACGTTTTATTGAACGTTATCGATTAAGAACGGGACGTGACTTAAGCGTATAAGTGAGTCAAGGCAGGTGAGCGAATACTTTTGTTTGCCAGTATAGTGTATAAGAAAAACACACAGATCTGTGGAGAACATGCTAATTAAAGGGACACACAGAGAGGACCCGGCAACCTCATGCCTTCAGATGAGATTTGTCCACACTGTACAATTATTGAGATCATCTGTACCAAGACGAGTGGTTCTAGTCTTAATATATCTGCTAGCACACCAGCTCAGAGAGTCTGAACTCCCCAGTCTGAAACGAAAACCGTTCTCCCATGATTTAAAACTATTAAGCAACATAGCAACATACTTATGAAGGTGTGTAACATTTATGTGTATTTGAGGCTTTATTCTTGAAAGCTGCCCAACCTTCTCTTAACACGCCCACTGGGGCAAATGAAGGTGTTCAGGCGCATCGAGGCTTTCAGGGCAGGTGTGGTAGATTAGGGCTGGACTTAAACTCAATAGCAGGGTTGGGAAACCCTGTTTTAACACTGGCCTTGTTAATACACTGTGATTACACCGTGAGCGATCACACGGTCGTACCAGGGCATGATTTACTAAATCAGTCCGAGTCAGTTCTTGTACAGGTAACCTGAATATTTCTGTTCTTAAACTAGAAAACAACAAAACAAAGTCTGCTCATGAGTCCAAACTCACTCTTTAATCAGGGATTGTGTAGGCTAGTTGGGTAGAGCTGGACTATGTTGGACTATGAACCCATAGGTTGGAGGTTCAAATCCAGGCTGACCCTGTATTTGGACCCTACGTTGGCTGACCCTGTAATAGCGCTCTGACCCCTCTGACTTCCAGACAAGTTGGGATATGCGAAGACAGACATTTTGTTGTACTGTACATCTGTATATTTGTTTTTGTTAATTTCTCTTTACTATTTAGGCTCATAAAGACCTCTTGCGATGAGGCGAGAGTGCTGAACCACTAAAATATTAGAACGTGAAAAGGATTCGAGTAAGAAACACAAGAATCCTCCCCATTTCCTGTGCATACGAGGAACATATGAGGTAAACGAGCCTCTGCCAATGATAGAGCCTCCTCCCACATGAAAGGAAAGCGCTCTTTACCTCGACTCGCTAATAACTTGGCAAAGCCGAGCAAATCCTGTCATTAGGGCTTAGATCAAGAATGTGTTCGGCAGATAAAACAACCAGCCATCAGCGAAACAATCTAAAGCAGACGGAAAGCAATTACACGCAAAGCAAATGTCACTCATGTCTATCAACTTTACAAAGTGCTCACAGCACAGCCCGGCTGCATTCACGGAAATCAAAGCGGAAATGCAGAATGCTCGGGAACGTCACGCCACGTCTGACGTTCCTCGTCTGTCAAAGCCGTCGCTTCTAAACCTGAATGCTTGTCTGTCAGAACTCGGTTGCCCTTGATAATTATTTCAGAAGGGGATACGAGGGAGAGAAATATGGATGCTGGACAGAATGGGAGAACAGACAACCATGACAACAAAGAACTGTAACAATAGAGCTGAAATCTCTATGGCGACGATGAGCAAAGCTCTTCTGATGTGTTCATGACGACGTGGTCCTTATATCTCCACGTTGGGATCTGTCATGTATCGTGCAGCGAGAATATCACCTTCTGACTTGTGCATCGACGGGGCGATTTCACAACCGTAGGAAACCGGAGTACACGGAGTAAACCCACGCAGACACGAGGAGAACACAGAAACTCCGCACAAAAAAGCCACCCGGGACGACCTGAGAATCAAATCCGGGACATCTTGCTGTGAGACGACAGTGCAAAATATTAAGCCACCCAAACACCCACATTATATGTATCATATAATACAGGGGTCACCAACCTTTTTGAAACTGAGAGCTACTTTTCGGGTACCAACTAATGTGAAGGACTACCAGTTTAATACACACTTGTGACATCACACATTTATAACCTTTAATGACATGTTACTATTAATAATGAATGATCTTCATCTATGTGAAGATGCTGATCATGTCAATGATTTCTCACAATCATTTTCAACAATCATTTAACAAGGTAAATAAATATTTAAAAACAAATAAATATCAATATGCAAAATATGCAGCTATTATTAGAACAGGCCCGCGGGCCACTCATGAGGTCCTTTCGGGCGACCACGTTGGTGACACCTGCTCTAGACCATCACCATAGATGTAAAACGTCTTGGCCTGTCATGTAACCTTTACATGCTATGCTTCACTTTATGCCATTTGTTTTAATACGAACATAACATTTGTTCGGAGATGCGTAAACGATTTGTTCACCGACTCGACGGCCTGACGAGATCAAATCAAAAGTTCATTTGTCGCGTACAAACATCCGTTATACACAGTACAACAATGAGATGGCAGCACGTCAAGGCTTCGACTCATTCGAAATGCGTCCCCGCTAAACATCCCACACTGGATGTTTGTTTTGTTTTGTTTTTTTGCTCGGGCGTACGACTATAAACGTGAACCGCCGCCGCCGCCGCTTCGACGTCTCGGAACGGCGGGAGGCGAATTTTCCAAGAACACATCAGTCACGCTTCAGACCCCTATAGCACCACCTCAGGGGAACACAACTATTATTTCTCAACATCCGATGTAAGCAACATTTAAACTAAAGGTAAATATATTCTGACAAGGATTTATATATATATATATATATGGCGGCACGGTGGCTGAGTGGTTCAGCACTGTCGCCTCACAGCAAGAAGTCCGGGGT
>JAOUQU010434629.1:0-10004 GCA_028566735.1 Ammoglanis amapaensis | reverse complement strand
ACAGACAGATAGACAGACAGATAGATAGATAGATAGATAGATAGATAGATAGATAGATAGATAGATAGATAGATAGACAGGCGGACGGACAGATAGAGAGAGAGATAGACACATTGATAGATAGAGAGAGATAGACAGAGAGATAGATACAGAGACAGATAGACAGATAGACAGAGAGATAGACGGATAGAGAGAGAGAGAAAGAGAGAGAGAGAGAGAGAGAGAGAGAGAGAGAGAGAAAGAGAGAGAGAGAGAGAGAGAGAGAGATGGATAGACAGACAGATAAAAGATAGATAAATCGCTGAAGAGATGAACAGAGAACCCACAACAGAAAATAGATAGATGGGTGGATAGACAGATTTGATGGATGGATATTTGGACGGATGGCTGGATGAATAGATGTATGGATGAACAGAGACAGAGATAGAAAGATAGATAGACATTTGGATGGATGCGTGGATGGATGGATGAAAGATAGATAGATAGTTGAACAGATGGATGGATGGATGAACAGATGAATAAATTGGATGGACGGATCTTTGGATGGATGGAGAGCCACTATTTGTATGCAGGAGGCGTGATGATCTAACCCTACTGGCATGCACACGGCACCTACGAGCACAACAACAGTGTGTACATTGGTTGGTTTTCCAGATGGAGGTTCCAGATTTGTTGAATGAACTTAACCTTTATCAAGAAAACCACCCCAACAGACAGCATTGCAAAGGTGGGGCTGGGGATTTAGGGTGTGGGAGGCGTGGGTTGGTATTAAGCGGGCAGTAGGAAGCACAGGAAGCGTAGCATATGCTGGGCAAGGCAGGGTGCCACCCGGCCGGACTAACTGCATTGGTGGAGGTCGCCATGTTCTCCATCTCTTCGTGAGTCACCCAGACATTTCCTGAGGACTACACACATGTAGAGACACAAACACGGTTAAGGGTCAAAGTCAAAGATACCCTACAATTACCGTAGCCGCGTGACGAAGTCTTACAGTGCGTGAGGTGAGCGGCGCCGACGGACTGGTCAGGGAAACCATCTCCTGGATGGCCAGCCTGAGTTTGAGTCGATGCAGTGGGTTGCTGATGCCGATCTCTCTCTGGATCTCCGTGTCGGACAGGGCCGACATGATGGCGCCGCTTTTCACGTTGGCACGACACGCGGCGACGTACCAGGCCGGCATGCCCACCCAGAGCTGGAAGTAGGGTAGAAGGCATTGCTGTTAGATTGCATGCAGTGAGGTGTTTTTACTCATTACTGGGATCTGGTTTCCGTGTGTTTGTACCTCCAGCCATGAGACCACCGTAGGTCCGTCCCACTGAGCGAACGGGAGGCCTTTCCTCCGGGCGTCTTCTAAAAGCTCGTGTCTGACAAACCACAACATAAACATGTCAGAAATGTACATTTTTCTACACCCACTACATCAGCACATCAGTATTAGGATAATACACAGTGTATGTCTGGATGCAGTGAGCTTTTGGGCTCTTTGGATGGATGGGAAACTAAAAGATGGATGGATATGGATGGATGAATTTACTTCTTTTTCATCCGACGATCTCTCTCCGCCTGCTTGCCCAGTGTCATGGTATCACCGATGCTCATCTCAAAATCTGTACAGCAATCAAACAAAATACAAACCAGGTCAGATACAGAGTCCCAACAGAAGATAAAACAAACAACACAACAAACAAACAAAACTACCAACCCAGAACCACGGGTGGAGTTACATTGTCGTCTTTACTCAGAGGTTGGTTTTTATCCTTCTTCCCGAAAAGGCGACCGATGGAGGATTTGATCCCCTTCTTCTTATTACCTCTAAACAAACAAATCCATTCATAAGTACATACTACTTATACACAAGTTTGCACACTATTTATGCAGTTATGCACACTACTTATGCAATGATGCACACTTATTATGTACAATACTAATGTTCATAAGCAAGCGGCAATATCAAATTGATAATATAATTAAAGATCAGATATAATTTTTGAGAGATCAACCAAAGAGCCGACAAAGTGTGTGTGCATTAGGTATGTGTGTGTGTGTACCCTCGTCCATCCTCCAGGCTTCCGGTCAGCTGGGAAAAGTTCATCTGATCAAGTTTTAGACTACGTGGAGAAGAAGGTGGAGACATCTCACACTTGATGGTGGTTTTATCTTCCCGAGCCTCTTCCGGAGACTTAACGATGTGCATAGAAACACAAAATGAATAAAAAAGAACCTCACAACAAATCGTCCGCTTGCTATGATCAGGTTCGATCTGATTGATGTGTGAACGATGAAGTGTTTTTTGAGTTCTTGTTTGTGTGGACTCTGGTAAGCTTGAGACTCGTTCCATTGATCATTTTTGAATCTAAATCTTTTACATCTCAATATCTCAAAACTGCTCTAAATGCTGATAGAACATCATAGCACAGATAGAACCGCTTCTAATTGGAAAGCAATGCCTAACCAAAGAGCAATCGTAAGTAAAACTCACTGTGACTTTCCTGCGATGTTTTCGTAAGTCGCTTGGCTGAAAACACGGGAAAAAGATAAAAAGATGACCGCATATATATGCTTATTCTTTTAAGTTTTAAGTTCTAAAAAATAATAAATACGGTTCGTATTTCGCATGATTTACCAGGGTCATGACTCCCAGCTCATGAGCGGTGGAGCGAGACGCCATTTTGGGAGTGGAGCGTCCGCTGACGGGAGGCGACGAGCTGGTCAGGGAGAGGGCTGTGACTGAGGTGGGGATGGTGGAACGTGGTCGCAGTGTCACGTTGAGCCCGTCTATACTGCCGCTGTTCACACGACTCTCGATCTCGTCCGCCCGGAGCTCGGCCGATTCTCGTTCCACCTGGATCATCCTGGAAAACAACAACAACAACACACACACACACTTTATACAGTGAAGTTTTTCAGTGGAACATCTACAAACCAGTACAAACCTTTACAAATCGTTACACACCTTACAGCGCCACATAAACCCTTATAAACAGATATATACCTTATCAACCTAAATGTTACAAACCTCTACAAACTCCAACAAACCCCACAAAACCCTAACAATCCTCTATAAACATCTACAAACGTCTACAATCCTTTACAAATCTTTACGATCCTCTATAAACTCCAAAAAACTTCGACAAACTTTTACAGCCCCCTACAAACCCTTACAAACCCCTATAAACCTCTAGAACGTCCAACAAACCTATACACACCTCTTTAAACATCTTCAAATGTCTGAAAATTTCAACAAATACAAGCCTCTACAAACCTCTACAAGCCTATATAAACACTCTATAAACACAAATATCCACAAACCTCTACAAACTCATACAAACCACTTCTGCAAATGTCTATAAACCCCTACAAACTCCTACAAAAATCTATAGAACTCATAGTAACCCTTACAAATCTCTACAAACCCTTATAAACCTCTACAAACTCAAATAAAGCTTTACAAACCGCTATAAACACAAACGTCCACAAATGTCGCGTAACCTCTATAAACCTTTACAACCCCCTACAAACCTTTATAAACCTCTATAAATACTTACAAACATCTACAATCCCCTACAAACCCTTAGAAACATGTATTAACCAGTATAAATCTCTACAAACCTTTATAAACCTCTATAAACACTTACAAACATCTACAACCCCCTACAAACCTTTAGAAACATGTATGAACCCCTATAAATCTCTACAAACCTTTATAAACCTCTATAAACGCTTACAAACATCTATAAATGTCTATAACGCTCTACAAACCTCAACAATGATTGGCCTGCTGTTCATATAGGGGTGGGATTAAGCCATATAAGATCTCTTCCATGACTAATGTGTATACAAAAACAGGGTGCATTGATCAGGGTGTGTCTCTCCATATGCAGCACGGATGGAGTTCTTAGTAACTTGGATCTCACCTGATCTCCTCATTGATGGCATCCAGCTGCTCCTGCAACATGAGTGCGAGGGTCTGGGCGTCTGAGTGACCGCTGGGAGACAGCATGTCCCCCGAGCTGAACACAGTGTCACGGTCATCATCGTCCAGCTCGGAGAGTTCCGGGTCGCTTCCCATCAGGTGGGTGCGACTGCCACGAAGGCTGGCGGCCGACTGACATCGCTCCCACTCCTGTTTCAAGATCTGTCACCATGAAGTTTATTATGGTTAATAACCACCCAAGCTTTCAATAATGTCGTCATTTTGTATTAACATGACATGGCCAAAAGTTTGCAGACACTGATTTTATGATTGACTCAAATCGACACTTCCTGATAGTCTAATCCTGATAGTCTAGTCTAAGTCTCCACAAATACTCTAAAAACTAGTAAAGTAAAACTACTTTTACTTAGTAAAAGTTACACGTAAAATGCCAAAAAACACATACTGAACACTAGGGGACAGCGTTTGGCAGCCCTCACTTTAGTTGTGACCTGTCGGCTCTCGGAATCGAACCGGGAACCTTCCGATCACAAGATCAGTTCTTTAACTGTTACCTACTCAAGTAAAAAGTAAAAATGTACTCAGATTAAACGTTAATTTTTCATATGTCTGTAGGTGTTTTTTGTTTAATGCAAAGAAGACAATTGCATTATGTTTTATTTATAATTTTAAGATTAAAACAAATACTGAATTTATTTTAATGCTAACTTACTTGTACACTTTGTGTACAAGGATGCCAGATTGCGCTGGTACCACGAATCTAATGGTAACCAAGAATGTGACTTAAAATGTAGTTAATTACAATTCCTAATACCAAAGTTAGAATTAAAGTACAAGTTGTAAAATCAAGGTACAAAATACAAAATTATTGGACTTCACTGTAACTAAGATTTTTAAAAGGTAGACAGGTTGATTTGTCTATAGCAGGCATGGGCAAACTACGGCCCACAGGTCATATACGGCCCGTTGGGCTTTTTAATCCAGCCCGCCGGGTGGAACAGAATTAGAATAGAGCTCATCTGAATTTCTACAAAACAGATGTAACTACATAGATATATGTATATAGTTTTTAGTGCCACCTGGCGGTTTTATGTTGCAACTGTTGAGCGGTTCTTTGCACACAGCACTCATCCCAGCAGAAGTAGTCACATCCTTTGCTGGCGGTGAGTGCGCTAAAACGAGGCTGTTTTAAATTAATATTTTTTATATTTTAAAGTTGTGTCAACCTAAAATGATTACCTATAATGATTATAAATATAAATATTACATAATTATGCTTCACTTAATAAAGCCACGTTTCCAAACGTTTCCACGTTTTTGGCTTTTACATTACTTCACGCAAACACTGTATTCTTTTGCTCCTGGCCCGGCCCTCGGTTAAATTTTAGAACCACTGTGGCCCCCGAGTTAAATAGTTTGCCCACCACTGGTCTGTAGCTTATAATAATAATACAAATAATAATAATAGAATTTTATTTAGGAGCATATTTCAGCACCTTTCATGACACACAAGGACACTTTACAAGTAAAACAATAAAACAGTACTACTAATAAACCAACAATAGTAACAGACTAAAACCAATAAACAAAATTATGTAGCTACAATTAGGAAAAGCAGTCTTAAAAAGATGTGGTTTTAAAGGAAGATAGTGATGAGCAGAAGTGGAGATATAAGAGAATAGAATCCCATAACTCTCAATTCCATAATTCGGAATTCTGTTTCTATTCCAATGACGAGTATCCACATACTTTTGGCCATGCAGTGTACATTTACATTCTCTCAAAACGTCACATAACTTACATTATGAGAAACATCCAGGTGAGCATTAAACCAAGAAAAAAATCAGTTTAGAGCAGAATTAGTCGGGTTATTAACCCTGATGACCGTATCGGATAAGATATTACAGTAAACAATAATGTAAACATGTAGGAGCAAAGTTAAACGTTAAATTAACTAAATTGAATTTAACATTAATAATAAATGAATACAGTAAACTGAATTAAATGAAAGAGATGCTTTTAACCCCGTCTAAATGTTAATACCTGAATGTCTAAATTACCTTTGTGGAATCATCCCTGAGTGTTACCAGTCGTCCTTTCTGAGCCCGTCTGATGACTCCTGTACTGGCGTAGTGATCCCCCTGTCCCTCCACCACAGAGAAACGCAGGTCTGAGGCACTGCCCAGGTGAGATCTATCACACAAATACACACCAAGTGTTGCACCGTCAGGGGTGAGTTTGTTTAGGAACTAACATACTAACATACATGGCGGTGTGGAGGACAGGATAACAACATCCTAACATCAGTTGTGTGAACATTTTATATTTATATATTTAATTTCACTATATTGAGTATTTTAGGTACAGATACAATTCATGCTACACCGTTAATCTGTTCCAGGAGACTCGACTTAAGTGGAAAAACCACGTCTGTGTAAAAAACAGTTTTGTACTTTATTTATGAGGAATTTTCAGTAATTTCTGGTTAATAAGAGGTAAATAATGATATCTGGTTAATAAAAGATTATTTGTAATACAAGTTTAATAATAATATCTGGTTAATAAAAGATTAATAAGAATAATATCTGGTTAATAAAAGATAAATAAGAATAATATCTGGTTAATAAAAGATTATTATTAAAAATAATAACATCTGGTTAATAAAAGGTTAATAATAATAATAATAATAATAACTAGTTAATAAGAGGTTTACTAATAATATCTGGTTAATAAAAGATTAATAATAACAATAATAATATCTGGTTAATAAGAGGTTAATAATAATTTTAATACCTAGTTAATAAGAGGTTAATAATAAAAATAAGTAGTTAATAAAAAGTTTATTAATTATATCTGGTTAATAAAAGATTCATAATAATAATATCTGGTTAATAAAAATAATAATAATAACTTAAGAGTATATTATTAAGAGTATATTATTAAGAGGTTTACTAATATTATCTGGCTAATCATAAGAAGAGTTTAATAATAACATATGGTTAATAAGAGGTTAAAATAATATCTAGTTAATAAGAAATTAATAATATTGTATATGGTTAATAAGATAAATAAACATTTACGGTGTGTAAACTAATCGGGAATTGAGGAGTTTTGACGACACCTAACATTAGATATCAGAACTACTGTACGTCCTTTAAAATATGATTTTATAAACTTTAATAATTTTAATAAAAAATAATTTAGGTGTTTTTTACGATTGTAGTATTTGTGCGGGATGTAAAGTCGAATAAAATGACGTTAAAAAAAAACAAGGGGAAATTTGTTTTGGTCTATTGATATATTATTAGCATTGATTGCATCATTAAAGATTGATTAATTGGCACACATTTTAACAAACATATAAAAGATAATAATATACAGTACCGAGAGTGTGTTCCCTCCCCAAACACTCCACTTCTTCGCTTCATATGATCAAGCTCAGACCGAAGCTTCTCGATTTCACCTATCAGCTGTTCCTACAGATATAAAATAAATACTGACAAATCAGTGCTCAGGTGGAGAAGTGTTTAAACACACAAGCACAATAGCACATGCAGCCGGCTTCTACACTTGGTCACGTCTCTCCTCGGTCAGGGTGAGGTTTTATTGTGTTACCTTAGTGTGATGGAACTCCTCTAACTGCTTTTGGGAATTCTCCAAATCCTGGATGAGTCCATTCTAAAAGAGAAATAAATACATTATAAAGTGAAATCGAAGCTAAAATGAATCTATTTAATAACGTTTAACAGATAGTGGGTGCATCCTGAAATGTTTGGACTTTATAAAGTCCACATACAGTGGAAGATGGACTCAATAACGGTTCCTGTAGACTTGAGACCTGAACAGTTCTTGTGTAAACGTGAGTATTTCAGGGTAACAATAACTGCAATAACTTCTTCTGACCATAAGGGGGTTATAGGGATAGCTACAGTGAAAATAGAGGATAGCATATCTGCAAGATGTGCGACTTTAACATACAAACATTCGGACTAACGAAGTCATTTAGAACCAAATACATTCGTATGGCAAGTTTCCACTGTTGAGATCTCTAAACGTGTGGTGGTACCTTGTCCTCCAGGGCAGCCATGCGTTCCTTCAGGTGGAGCTGCAGCCGTTCATTAGATTCGGTGAGCAGACGGTCCACCGTGTCCGACAGACGCCTGTTGTGCTCCTCGTTCATTTTCTCTCTTTGCCGAGCCTGGAATCGAATGCCAAGATATCACAACAACGAAAAACAAGACACATCACTTTGCTAAACAACCAGCTTATGACATCACAGTTTTAAAGTCGTTATGAGAGCCAAGCTTTATTGTCGTATTAAAAATACACCAAAGAGAATCAAAGCACACAGCATGTGCACATTCACGCACCCGACCCAGTTCCTGGTTCTTCTCTTCTAGTTGTGACTCCAGCTGTCGAAGACGCTCTTCGATGTTCCCGTGACGTTCCTCCGCCTGCAAAGTTTAACATCGCTAAATCGCATCATCGTAAACAGTTCAAGTTAGCCGTTCAACTCACTCCTCTTCGGACGTAACAAAATGATGTGTGGAAATGAAATTGGAAAACATAAATTCTAACTACTCAGTGGTGAAACATACTAGCACACCACAGCTGAGATTTGTGACCACATGGAACAACAAAATAGTTTAGAATGTTAGAATTTAAAATTATTCCTCTGCATTCAACCCAATCCATGCAATGCAACACACTTTTCACATACACTATGGGGCAGCAGTGAGTATTGGGCAACCCTAGTCCTAGCCAGGTTGCCCAGGGTTTGGTCCCTCGCTCAAGGGTACCTCATTCATGACAAGTCGACTCTCTGAGCCGAACCGGCAATTCTCCGATCACCACGACACGACTGCATGAGTTTACACAGGGGTACCTGGGTTCTTCATGATTATGACCCTGGCTGGGTAGTTCGAGGTGTCTGTTCAGGGACGAGGGATAATACATTGATTAGGGTGTGTCTTTCTGTACACATGGCCGATTCGCATATGAACTCGTCTCGTTCTGGTTCCTTCCGTGTGCACTTCTACAACAATATTATTAAACGCTTATAATAATAAAGCACAAACCCACTCTGAACCCTAAATGCTTCATTTGTTTTCCCTTTTAAAGATCGACTGCTTGGATTGGGCGAGCGCTCTCTTGTTCTGCCTGTCAGTTCCGTATTTAGTCATAAACTAGACCAAGAAGGAACAAAGAGAAGATAAATCCTTCACTTGGTTTGTTACTGTTCTATCGTTCCTGCAGGAAAGAACTTTCTCCACATCGATCTGAAGCAGCACGAGGTAACAAGATAAAGTCGAAGGGTCGGAGAGATAGCAAGGCATCGATCGGGAGGGTCGGGAATTTCTCTATTCTGCCACCTTCTTCTTCTGGGAGGTGGTACCAGTGCCTGTTTTTATATTTACGTGTGTTGAGAGTCAGGATAAACGAGCCGTTTTGTATTTCTACCTCTATTGTGACATCACAATGTGAATTTGCATAGAACTTCCGTGGTACTAAACATCACCTGGTGGAACAGCATGAACATGGGATGGTGGAGCATGGCAAGTAACAGCTTAAACATGAAACACCTCATTCAGAAGAAGGTTGAAACTGGCAAGAACAAAACTTTTATAACATAATATTTCTAGATTCCCGAAACTGCAGGTATACCCACATTCGGTCAGTGAAACTGCAAGTATACCCACATTCGGTCAGTGAAACTGCAAGTATACCCACATTCGGTCCCTGAAACTGCAAGTATACCCACATTCAGTCACTGAAACTGCAGGTATATTTACCCTGGGTCCCTGATACTGCAAGTATACCCACATTCGGTCACTGAAACTGCAGGTATACCCCCCCTGGGTCCCTGATACTGCAAGTATACCCACATTTGGTCACTGAAACTGCAGGTATACCCCCCCTGGGTCCCTGATACTGCAAGTATACCCACATTCGGTCACTGAAACTGCAGGTATACCCCCCTGGGTCCCTGATACTGCAAGTATACCCACATTCAGTCACTGAAACTGCAGGTATATTTACCCTGGGTCCCTGATACTGCAAGTATACACAC
>JAOUQU010434618.1:0-10004 GCA_028566735.1 Ammoglanis amapaensis | reverse complement strand
GAAAGTCCCCAGCCCGACCCGGGGATCGAACCCGGGACTTCTCGCTGTGAGGCGACAGTGCTAACCACTCAGCCACCATGCCGCCCATATTTATATTAATTTTAATATTAATATTAAAATTCTAAATATTGCAACAAAAATATTTTACATGAATTGTATTGTATTGTAATGTTACAGTAGAACCTTGAGGTGGGCAAAGTACCATAATTCATAATAGAACTACAAATAACTCGTAGATCGAATTTGATGAAAGGTGACAATCCATACACAACCAAATATTTGTTTATAAAGCATTTTCCAAGACAGATGTTTCACAGTATGAGTGGCTTTGGGTTCATAAAAACAACATGTGAGGCCTGATAATAAAGGGCCCACGTGCAGCATAATTTCCATTGTTGTTCATTTAAATATAAGGCAAAATGTATTATGTACATGTAAATATTAAAGAAACTTAGATTATTTACATTGTTGCATCTTGTTCTTACACTTTCAAAACATTCAAAGAGTATTGATTTGATATATTACAAGTTGCTGTAGACAAAAACATCTGCTTAATGCCAAAAATGTATCCAGATTGCCGAGGCAAATTGCAGAAGTGTAAAAGAGGGTCAACACTGTAAATATTAAGTCCTAACCGGATTTATTTGTCAATACAAAGGTTTAAAAAACTACTATATTTGTATTTCATTATGCCATTTGGACCTTTAACAAAAGGTTCTTAAAAACCAATGCAGAACTGTGTGAAGACCATAAATTTGTGCCAATTTAAAAAAATCTAGTCCAAAATGAGATTACATGACTAAATAAACAATCCTTTGGCCCAAATGCACATATCCGTTTATCATGATAAACAAAAAGTATTGAATTAATTCAAACATTGATAGAACTGTTAGTAATGTTATGGTTAATGATCTGTAAGATAAGATTAGAGATAAAAGTAGGTTAAAACATTGTAAGAACCGCCCACAAGCATAATGTTCAACAATAAAAGCAGTTGCAGTAAAGGAACAGATCAGCAGATCAGTCAATGAGTTCCAACATGCGTTTCATCTGTATCGTGATCTTCTTACAGCTGGTCTCTGCTCGAGAAGACCAAACCAATGACAGCCCTATAATAGGTAACCAAGATGTTAAATATTGTCTTACTACTGTATGTTATGTTATGTTAAACCTTTTTGTCTGATACTGTGAAGATGAAGAAGAAGAAGGCACTAGTGTAAAAACTAATTTAAAGTCCAGAATTTTGGGGGTTATTATATCTTTTAGTTTGATTCCTCTAGCGCATAAGCAAATGATGTGTGTGTGTGTGTGTGTGTGTGTGTGTGTGTGTATACACTTGAAATCTGAATCACTTTTCCAAATGATTCTTTTCAAACCATTTCAGTGAATAGTTATAAATAAATAGTTTAGAAATTAAAATTATCGAGGCTCTACAGATTATAATAAGAGATGTTTGTTTTAAATATAGTTTGAGAAAATCCAATCTAAAACACCAATCAGCTAAGAATACATTTCTTATACAGACACCAACTACAATACACTTGGCAGCCCTTCTTGAGTTATCTTTAAATTTGTCCTCCTGTCCTAAACACTATGAAAGCATCAAACAAAAATTGGGCAGCTGCTTAAACAAAAGCTCAAAATCCTTTAAATTCCAGTAACAGTAATATTGAGATGTTTATTAAAAGTGAGGCTATTGATATTTAATGCTATAGTGTTATAGTCAAATGTGTTATAGACAAAGTACTGTCCTTTCTTTTTAGGAATTCTAGCTCAGGAGACATTTATACAAAAACCTGAGCAGAACTCCTACATTGCAGCTTCTTATGTAAAGTACCTGGAGTCAGCGGGTGCACGAGTTGTTCCTATAATGTGAGTCCAAGTTTTTAGTTCCAACAAATCTTTTTATTAAATAGAATATTAAAGAGTCTGCTGCTTTGCTTGTACTGTAGATTCCCAGTTAGACTCACAGGCTTGAAAAATAGATAGTGCTACTACATATTAAATGTGTGCATTCTATCACACTAAAGCTACACCATGACTGTGGAAGATAATTTTTTTTGTTTGTTTTTAGGATTGACAGGACTGAAGATGAATACACCAAAATCTTCAATTCCATTAATGGGTAATTGACTTTTCAATCAATCACTTTTTATTTATTGCCACATATTCACATTAGACACATTTTCTCTTGTGGATCTTTCAACTACAGAATTCTTTTTCCTGGAGGTGGCGTTAACCTTACTACATCTGGTTATGCCAAAGCAGCAGATATATTCTACAAGCTTGCTCTAGAGGTAGGAAATAGGTAACACGAAAAATGAAATCAGCTGTAGACTTGCTGCAATTTTGCAGAAATAATCTTGAATATTGTGCTATAAAGACCAGAAATCCAACAAACAGCTTTGCAATAAACTGCAACATCAATTGACACATGTTTTTTTAATGGTCTAAACAGACATATTTGACCGTATTGTGAGCATAGCAGTCCCACGCTTTGGCTTATTTGCAAAGTGCTGGTCAGCAGTTCTATTAATGTTATCAGCTGTATTTCTGAGAAAGAAATGGATTAGTGAGATTACCATTAAAGCACAAGGACCTAGGGACCCAGCAGTATGGGGTTCAAACAAACATTGTCTTAATAGAAAAGTTGGGGCATCATGGAAAATGCGAAAATTAAGAGTGGAGATTTTTTCCTTTACTTTGACTTATAATTCATTTCAGTCTGAATTTTGGATGTTTCAGGTTGAAATGTTTCCAAAAATAAATGTAAAATGAATGTAACGAACATGACATTGTTATTTTGATTGCATTATTGAAGGATGTACATTGACTTCTAAACTAACAAATCACTATTTGTTGTCTGTGTTGATAGGCCAATGCAAAAGGAGATTATTTTCCAGTATGGGGAACATGTTTGGGCTTTGAAAAGCTAGCACTGCTGACTAGTGGTAGGCGTTTGCTGACCCGCACGAATACCAGTGGAGTTGCGTTACCCCTGAACTTCACCAAAGGTAACTGTCAATTATTATTATTGTTTGTTAGTGTTAGGCTAAGTTAGTGCACAAAACTGGGTATTGAACCAGGACCTATCTCTCAAATGCAGCTGGGTAACATGCATGGTCCGGGTCATAGAGGATCTGTTACACAAAATTAATTTGAATTTAGTCTTTAATATCAAACATGATTATGGACAATTCACATGTTTGAGCTTTCAGCTGAAACCCTTACGCACACTGGAAGAACATGCAAACTCCACATAGAAAGGACCTCAACTGCTTCACCTGGGAATTCAATATAAAATTCACTTTTACATGTATAATACCATTTTATTTTTTTCAATGTTTAAAATGTATTTAAAAATAAATAACATTTTATCATGACATATTGGTGCTCTTGGGGCTCCCTGGTGGCCTGGGCTCTAAGAAGTTGAATCATTTGTTTATGCCATATGTTTTAATCACATGGTTCAGCACTAGCCATTATCATTAAGAGGTAAAGATTTGCATCTGACTATACGTTGTTCTCTTTAGAATCAAGCAACTCTCGGATGTTCAAGGACTTTCCTGCTGATCTGATGACATCACTGGGGAATGAAGCACTCACAGAACACTCTCATCAATTTAGTATTACCACTAAGGTATCACACCAGTACAAGTGTTATTTTTGTGTTCTCTGTAACTGAGTATTTGCAATATGAAGGTTAAGTTTGAGAAGATAATTGAGCTTCATCATGCTAAGAGTCACTAGTCCAATAACATCTTTGCACAGAACATCCAGCAAAGGACGCCGGTATTGACACTTCTCTTAGTGTGAACAGAATTGGTTGAAAGTTTTTCAGATGGTTACAGAGTTGAGTTTTTAGTTGCTTTAGACTTTGGCATCTTGGTCATTTTGGTTTTGACAGCCAAAGTGGACCAATACAATATTAGGAAGGCATTCATAATGTTATTATGTCAGGTGAACACATACATACAGAATAAAAATATTGTTTTTAAGTGGGGGGTCAGAGTGCAAAGCTTTATTATGGCCAACAGTGCTTTGAATCTTGTTAGTTCGTAGTCCAAAGTTCTACCAACCACAGTCCCATTTAGTGATTATAAACAAATGACTAATGAATGTTTTTTTTATTGAAGAATCTCTAGAGCTTTTCATTGTTTTCCATTTGACCACCCAGAGCTTTAGTAAATGTGAGAAGCTGAAAAAGTTCTTCCGAATTCTGAGTACCAACACAGATGGCGAGAACCAGTTTGTATCCACAATGGAGGGTGAGATTGTGATTGATCATTGCTTTAGTATATTTCATGTTTGTATGTATGGCAATTTTTAATTTATGGCATTTTTTTTGGCTTTTACTGGACAAACAGGAATCAATTTCCCAGTCTACGCAACCCAGTGGCATCCAGAGAAGAATGCATACGAGTGGACTCGGCCATACATCCCCCACTCATCCGCTGCCATTAAAACTACCTTTTATATGGCCTATTTTTTTGTCAATGAAGGTAAGCAAAACTTTGGCACTAAATAATGACAGTCACAACACTTGTGGCTTTGGACCCCAAGCCAATCATTTGCTAGCATTTCCTGCTTTCATAAGCAATTAAATTACAGTAAACCCTCGCCATATCATGCTTCAAGATTTTATATACAAATCTGTAATTTATGTTTTTAAATTATGTACTGTGTGTTTAGGACTATATGCATTTTTAAATTCATTATAAGTTCTGATATGTGTAATAAATGTGATTAAGGGTTGTAGGAAGGGTTCATAAAGCCTTATAAATATGGTATATAAATTTACTTTGCGGAAATTCACCTATCATTTGGACCATGTCTAGGCTATTCTTGCCCACTGTGATCAAAGATGAAAAGTTTGGAATTACATGAAATAATTGGATACACAATCTTAAACTGTAAACCGTAACCAAATGTCTTTACATAATGAATATTCAAGGAGGAATCGAAGTAAACACAGGTTTGCATAAAAACGTTTATTTTCTTACAAAACGTACTGTCAACACCATTACATTAATAGAAAATTACATTTGCCATCATAAAGAATTTGGCTGTAGTGCCTAAAAAGTACACAACATACAGAACAACTCTACAACCTCATTAATCATGTTTTAAGTCGATAATAAAACATGTTAGCACGCTAGAGCTGATAGAAGTGTCACACAATTCATTCTAAGGTTTGTTACTGGCAGGCGTGAGCCTATGCAGACAATGTCTACATTCTTGTTGGAGGGTGTGTGGTATGATGAATAATTAACAATAGTTAAGAGTAAATAACCAGATTTAAAAATTAATGCATCTGCATTTAACACACGTGTTGAATATGAAAATGTCCATGTATCTTGTTCTCACTAGGATGATAATTTCTTAACTTTTATTTAACTTTTTTGTCTTTCTTAAACAGCTAGAAAAAACCACCACAAATTTGCCAGTGTTGAGGAGCTGCAGAAGGCTTTAATCTATAACTACAAACCCACCAACACTGGAAAGAAATCTACGTTCGAACAAAAATATTACTTTTAGTCTGATTCATTTATGATCGCAAAATACTTCATGAAGCAATTTAACAATGTATAACAATAGAAATTATTATTTTTATAGAAATTATTATAGAAAGTACTATTAAAAATAGTATACAATACAATAAGTGTCAGTCATACTGGTGTTGCTAACAATCTATACAATGGAACCTCAATTTAACTGACTGGGTGTGGGGGGTGGGACAAAGGAGGGTGTTTGTTGCCTAGTGGTTAGAGTACAGGACCAGTTATCTGAGAGATGTTGGTTTAAACCTTACCTCTACCAGGTTGCTGCTGTTGGGTTCTTCGTTGAACAAAGTTCTTAACCCTCAATTGCTCAGACTGTATTGTTTAAGTAGATTTGGATAAAAGCGCCTGCTAAATGATGAAAATGTAATGAAATAAAAATGTAAAGTTTGTCGAAACTACATAGCACTGCACTGAAGTCTACAAATATCTCAAGCATGCACATCTAAGTCATACAACCGATTTAAATAGGTGTGTACGAATAAAACTTAAATAAACAATACTATTTCCACTCATGCAGAAATTGGAAATAAATCACAGCAGACTTTGGCCTTTTTTAGATTTAGTTAAACTAGTGCTTTCTTTAAGAATGAAATTAAATGAAGTTAAATCTGTTCAATTGAGGTTACACTGTACTGTTCACTTTGCAAGAAAATCAATCTACTAAGACATGATGGTAATATAAAGACAGTTTGATCAAAATCACACTTACATTACATTTCCATTCGATTATATTTACAGCAAAACCAATTCTGCATTTTATACTGAAATCAGTAAAAATCGCAGGATACATTAATTAGAATGAATTTCCTTCCTGGTTTAAAGCAGAATAAAACAGTAAACATTGTATTGTTGACTAACTTCCGTAATGTTAAGTCGAGCACATAATGCAGGAATGTTCAAATGAAAGTGAATTGGGTTAATGATGTGGACAGTGTATTTGTGCTAGAATGAGTACTGATTTGAGGAGAAGGTTGTGCGCCTGTACAGACTAGATCGGCTAGTCAGAGTAGTAGAATTCCCAGAAACTTTTTTTTTCAAGACTATCTTAATGGCATCTGATGGTGTCTTCGTTTCAATTTTTGCCATGATCATGAAGATAATTCAGGTCTACCTCACTAATGACAAGTCAGAAAACTAAAAAATAAATAAACCAAGTCTAAGATGATGCATATCTCAGCTGTCTGGAAATTATTCTGCTTGCATAGAAATGCTGTAGTAGATCCCAGGGACAGTGTAGCCTAGTATTTAGAGTTTTGGGCTATCGTCCAGAAGATTGTGGGTTCAAATTTAGGCTCTGCTACACAGCCGCTGTTCTGTCCTCGAGTAAGACTCTTAACCCGGTCCACTACGGGGAGTGCCGTATGACCTTGATCACTGACCCCATCTTCCATACAATTTGGATTGTTTGAATTTCGTTGTACTGTACATATGATGAATAAAGGCATATTCTATACACTAGGAACATAATAAAACAAAACATATTATACCGCTAATGGAAGAATATATTTGATCTGAATTGCAAGAAGAGATGTTCATAAAAGTTCAGGTGAAAAGAAGAGGTCAGTTATTGCACACGTTTGTTTCGGCACTTCGGTATTACTAGCTGGAAGAAGGTTCGGTGGAGGAAGATGGCACATCATGCTTTTTCCAGACTGTACAGAATAATATTAAAGCTGTATGGCTTAAATATTTGCATGTATGTTATTAGTGGCGACCAGAATGTCTCCATTTATGATTGGTATGTCAATAAGTTTTCCATTTTTAACTTTTTAAGGCACAGATATTTTGTATATAAGTAACTCAACTATTATATAATGAGCACTCAGATTCATATATACACAAACGGAAGTGCAATATTAAATGCATTTATAAATACTGTTGTGGAATTCATAACATCAAGTTTTCAAGTAAATAGAAACACACAGTGATTGCAGCTTTAGTGGTCCATGCTATCCTACACTTCTGAGACTTCACATTGGTCCAGTTCAGTAATCGTACTCATTCTCTAATCATTCTACTTTAAATGGGCATTTCTAAAATGTTACTCCCCCATATACAAATGAACACATTAAATCCTCAGCCAAACTTAATCTAGTAAATTATAAGCCATCTAGTTTCATTAAGTCATTATGCATAATCAAACTATGGGAAATAATCTCGATGGGAAATAATTCATAACTTAATATTAAATGAGCTTATGTTCACATACATTCTCATGACATATTCTTCAGTACCAGAGATCAGGCAGATTGGCTGCATGTTTGCTGCAAGTTTTTAAATAGGAGAGAGCGTCTGTCTTTGTGATTGGCTCAGCTCTGGATGCCAAACGTCGATGATGAAGATGAGCCTGTAGCTTTCTGCATCCTGCCAGACCTCATGTTCAAACGAGTCGTCAAATATCAGTATTTTACCCTCCTGCCACTCCCTGTAGAAACACATGTTCAAATAATTGTCCCATTAATGATTTATACAAACGAATTGTATATATCTATCCATCTATATACACACACATATATATATATATATATATATATATAGAGAGAGAGAGAGAGAGAGAGAGAGAGAGAGAGAGAGAGAGAGAGAGAGAGAGAGAGAGAGACCCGGTTGACCCTCGACCCTCGTGGGGTTGTGTGTGTATAAGCTAAAAGCAGATGTGTCCAACAGGTCAAGTCTTCAGTTTGTTTATTCTTTAATTCCCCTGACCTCTTACTTCCAATTATAGCGGTTTTGTCAGAACATATAACATGTCCGGGTGTGTGACTTTACAGACAATTCATCTAACTTAATTTACAACAGCTGGAATCCTGAACAAAGCTGAAAAAGCAAGCATAAAACATCTGGCTGTATCACAATGCTACCACGTCTAAGTTTTTATTTTGTTTTCCCCACCGTTTTCAATTTGTAATTATGGATGATGAAATGTACAATAATAATAATACAAATGAAATTTGTACACTGTACACCGGAACACATGCCATGTAATTGTAAAAAACATGAAATAAAATTGCAATGCATATAGTGTTTACTGTTGCATTAAAAGATTTCTCATATGACATCTCACAGGCTTCATATAAATTACAATTATATAAAAAGGTGAAAATGTGAAAAATGAAAATGCAGTGGTACCTTGAGATAAGAGTTCAATTAAAATTAAACTAAATTATGAACACATGTTTTAACAAACAAACATGTATACTTGACCAAAGCATAACAAAATATAAAAAATAAGTTATTTAGTACTTGTTAGGTACCACGAGCTCTCGCTACAGTCTCCGTGCTGCTGTGCTTTGCTCCCACTACAACCTGCTCGTTCACCTGCTCCAGATCACACAAACCCGACATGGATCAGACTCTACATGCTGCGGCGCACCACCGGACTTTACTGGCGTGTCTCCGTTCACACATTCACTGCTTGTTTTTCGTCCGGGCATCTCTGGTGCTTCAAGGCTCAACGTTTTTGGTTCATGCATTTAGAGTCATCATCAACGGCTCATTCATTCTAATCCCAATAAATGTTATTAAGGCAACATGGTAGTGAGGTTCAAGTTTTCCGTACAAACCAAACTGAACTACTGTATTCTTGCCTTGAGAAGAGTAAAGTGAGTAAAAGAGGTAAAATGGCAGAGGAGGCACGTAACCTAAAACTGCCCTTTATTAAACCACAAAAATGTATTGTAAAAAATGGCATGTTTTTAATTTGAACCTGAACTTAAACCTAACTTAAGCTTAACATTAGACAGAAAGGCTGGCGTTGTGCTGCTGATACTGGACCATCCACAAACACGCCATCTAGTGGCAGCTTGTATCTCAGAATTTTACTCGGATCTCCAACAAAGAAAAATAAACAAGTCGCAGCTTGTATCTAAAAAAATGTGTATATTGGGCTGCTCATATCTCAGGTTACCACCGTACAATAAGTATAGAATGGAAAATCAGTTCGAACCCTTAACCCTAGATGCTGAGCTTAGTTTGCTGCAACGAGACCCTGCTTCACATAATTAAAATGTAATTGATCTTATTCAGGACGTATTACTATAGGAGGCTAATTGATGCTAAATGTTGAACACAAGGTCAATTAACCTCGAAGAAAACGAAATCAAATGGCTAAAGATGTTTCACTGTTTGGATTTATGTGTCAGGACTGTGGGAGGAACCTGGACTTCAGGAGCTCTTGAAGAAAACTACCAGGTCCACTCCATTGGGAATCGATTCCAAGACCTTCCTGTTTTGAATCATGAGTGATAACCAATAAGACACTGTGCTGTCCCATTGACATATTTCTAGGGCTGACCGCAATTAGTCGATTATTCGTTGGTCGACCGAAAAAATTACTAGTCGGCCAAATATCATTGGTCGACTAGTTGCAGGGGAAAAAAAGCTGCGTTTCGTCAAAGGACTTCTGGGACTTTTAATTTGAACGGCGTCACAAAGGAAGACGTG